>PVKY010004326.1:0-19517 GCA_004027775.1 Bradypus variegatus
CACGGGGCACAGGGAGGTGGCTCATGGGGGCATAGACCCCAACCAGGGTATTATCCCCCAGCCCCAGCCCCAGCTCCCGGTTGACCCAAAGAATCTGCAGAAAGAGGTTTGCATGATGAGCAGCCAGCCAAGCTGCCACAGGGGCAGGCCCGAGCAGCAGGCATTTTGCTGAGTGCGCTGAGGGAGCAAAACTGGTCAAGAAAATGATTGAGAACAAGCCAGCAGAGGGAAATATGGACTGTCTCTGAGGTTGAGGCTCTGCCAACAGTAAACATGTGGCATGACCTTCATGGAGAAGGGCAATCCGGAACAGCCCAGAGCCAGGGGACAAGGATTCCCACCATACCTGAAAGAGAAGCAGCTGGACATGGCTTTACCCAGACCCAAGCCTCGGATGGTAACTCTTCTTCGTAGGCAGTTGGGTCTGTGCCAACTGCCCAGCCAAACCTCCAGGGTTATCTCTCTGGGTGGAGGCCCAGCCATGACCATCCCCCATACCTGTGGCCTTCAGTCTTGAGGACAGAACTTTCATTCATTCATTCATTCACTCGTTCATTCACTCCACATCTATCTGTCCAGTGCCTTCTCTCTGCCAGGCTCTCTGCTGGGAAGGACAGGCCTGGAGCCTGCTTTTGGGGGGTGCAGCAGAGGGGGTAGAAATTAAACACGGGATTACACAACTACATATCTGATTACAGTCATGCTAAGAGCCACCAGGAGAAGTTGATGCTACAGTGTGTGCACCACAGAGGGACAGGCTCAGCTCACTGGGGTCAGTGACACTGAGACACGAAGGCTGAGCTAGAGAAGCCCTGGTGATGGGGGGAGGTGGAGGATGACCCCAAGGCTGGAAAGGGCTCAGAATATTGGAGGAAGTGGGAAAAGCCCAGTCTGGAGCTAAAATTGAGGGGGAAGCACTTGGATTTTGTTTTAATAATAAAATAGCAACGGGGAGCCATTGAAGGGCATTAAGTGGGGGAGTGACGTGATTAGGTAGCAGATGATTTTATGGATATTTGAACTGATGAAATCTAGTATAGCTGGGATATCAGTACCAATAACTACTCAAGGCGGATTTTGGGGTGCTCCTCCAGGACAGGGAACCCCCAGCCTTCGTTAGGCCTTGGTTCATTTCCAGAGCCAAACTTACTACCTGGAACTGAGAAGGGGCTCGGTAAACATTTGTTGGGTTGAAGTGAACTGTCTGGGAGATCTCTATGCTTTAAATGTGCTGTATACATAAGATATTCGACAATTTGTTCCCTCTCCTCTCCTTTCTACTATGCCATGCTCTATCCTTTGTAAAAATTGAACTCCTTACCTCTGGGAATCTTAAGTGTTACTCGCAACTGTTCTGCATTCACTGAACCGTGGCAGCCCAACCTTCCAGCATGCTTGGAAAGTGAAGTATTATGTAACTGACATTTGCACATGTTAAGTAGAATAAAATGGCTGCTCACATTGGGCAGAGCCAGGAGGGACCCCTTTCCAAGAAAAGATTTTCTGGAAGACAAAACAATGGACCTGCAGGGGCTTTCTAAGAAAATGGAACAATGGGAGGCAACCTACAGAACATCAGGTAGGCCAGTTTTGTTCAGGAGAGACAGCTTACCAGAATGGACAAGCACACCGTACTCACCAAATTTCTATCTGCTCTCCGCTTTGTAAGAACCCCACTATGTAAAACAGAAGCATAAAGCCAGCCAATCAGAATATTTCCTTGCTCGCTTCCATGTTTGCCCTGTAAAGGCTTCCTCTTTCCACTCCCTCAGCATGTGTAGCTCGGATGCTGCCCCATTCATGAATCATAACCTAATCAAATACACTCCCATAAATGAGATCTTGTTTGTCTAATATTTCTTAACACATATAATGGATAATTTACCCTTAGAGGCCAGGAGTTTTTCTTGCATCTGTTTTGCAGCCAATATTTTTTAAAATATGCAATTTCCTGACCTAAAGATAATTGAACTGTATCTCTTAACTGCTGTGTCAGTTTAATATCAGTTCTCTAGCTGAATAAAGACTTCTGTTGCTGGAAGTCAGGAGGGCTGATCGCACCTGATCACGCCTTACATGGTAGGGTTCCTGTATTGACTCAGCGAAAATATGGCACACATGCCATCACTCCTTAATACCTCCCCTGTGGCAGACATTGCTAATCGATTGTAGAACTCTTTCCTGCTAAGTCTGGATTCAGCCCCACAGTCCTCAATATGTCCCCACAGCCACAGCTTGAGGGTCTTGATGCTGGAGATGACCCTATTAGCTGTTCAAGTAATTGCTTCTAGGGTTCTTTGTTGCAGTCATCTCACTTCTGAAATTGTTATCTCCCTTCTTCCTTCTTTCCACTCAGTTCCACACCTCCTCCTCTTCTGTTCCTCTTTCTCCTACTTCTTTTGCACGTTTATCAGTCTTGGCTTCTAGAATTATCTATAACTCCAGAGAGATGCTGAGTCATTTGCATTTCCCTTAGCCGTTCAGGGTTTGGACCTTTGGGCTGTATCGGGGCTTCCCATGGGAGGACATTCAATGGCCGAGAGCCAGATCAGAAGCTATTTCTTCACTTTACTAGTTTGCCCTTTGGGTGATTTATTCAGTAGAAATTTCTTTAGTGCTTTCACATTTATGTTCACTGCCTCCCTAGTTGGCCTATAAACTCTTTGAGGAGAGAAAGGAAACAAGAAGGGAATTCACAATGATTGAGAGTGCTTTCGTCTTCCACTCATTCCTCAAAGAAACTTTTCCAGGCACAGCTTCTACCCACCCCCCATTTTACAGATCAAAAAAAACTGAGGCTTGGAGAGATTACGTTGACACACTGAGGGTTTCTTAGCTTGTACAACATCACTGGAAAGGATTTCCAGCCAGTCCCAGCTCATTGCAGCGCCTGCCGTATTTCCAGCCCCCCATGGCTGCCTGCAGCCCTCTCTGACCTGTGGTGCTCCCCAGGACCGCTTTGTCATTTTGCCATTTCTGCTATTTTGCCAGACAGAGGCGCAGGCTCTCATTGTGCCTGGTCCAGGCTGAACTGTGTACCCCAGCAGGACACGGTCAGGTATAAACCCCCAGTGCCTCAGAATGTGGACTTACTTGGAAATAGGATCTTTGAAGATGTTATTAGTTAAGATGAAGCCAAACTGGATCAGGGTGGGCTCAGATCCAATGTGAATAGCATCCTCACAACAGGGAGAACTGGACACAAAGAGACAGAGGGGAGGATATCCTGTGATGACCAAGGCAGAGCACGCCACAGATCGGGGACCACTGCCAGAAGCCAGGAGAGACACATGGAACAGATTCTCTACAGACATCAGAGGGAGCGCGGTCTTCCTGGCACCCTGATTTTGGACTTCTGGCCCCAGGACTGTGAGATGATGCATTTTTGTTGTTTTCAGTCAATTTCTAGTACTTTGTCATGGTAGCTCTAGAATTAGAGCCTTAAGCCTTGTCAAAAACCAGAAAATTTTAATTTGATGAAAACTAATTTCTCAATTTTTTTTTTCCTTAATGGATCATGCTTTGGTGACATATCTAAGAAACCGTGAATGGAGCTCCTAGTAGTGCCAGGGTCTGAGCTCACCCTGGGGGTCCCCGGTTGGCCAAGAGACAGGCCCTGCCCTCCACGGCTCCCCGACCCCCAGTCTGGGCACTCCGTGCTCTGTTGGAGGGGAGCCTGCAGGCCGTGGGACCAAGTCAGAGCAGGTGCCACAAGGAGGGCAGCTTCACTCAGTCATCCAGGGGATGAGCTGGGGGGTCCCTCCAGGTGACAGGACAGTTGTGCAGGGCTTGGGGTCCTATGTGAGTGTGGAGGGCAAAGCACACACCTTGGTGACACTGTGCTGTGCAGGGGGAAGATGGCAACAGGGGATCCTGCAGAAGGAGGGCCCCTGGACACCCGCCAAGTTGCCCAGCCAGGTCACGGGGATGATGGGAAGCATGCGTAAACTGACACAGGGCTCGGTGGGTTTGTGTCCCCTGCCCAAAGCATGATCCACTAAGGGGAGAAATGGAAGGCCTAGACTGCGGGCATCTGGGCATCTAGCCCAGCAATGCCACCACCTGGCTGCATGTCCCTGACATGTCACATCCAGCTCTTGGCCTTGGTTTCCCCATCTGCAAAAGGAGGGAGTGCCCTGGAGGTTCCTAAGGGCCCTTCCTCCCCAGGTCCTTCCCCCAGCCCCTATGCAGCTTTGCCTTCCCAGGCCAGGCCTGCAGCAGCCTGAAGAAGCAATGCCAGGGTGGCTTCTCTGAGCGGGTCTCGGGAGGAAAGACCCCTGAGGGTTACTGCCAGCCCTGGCGTGGCTGGAAGTGCGCAAGCCAAGGTGCTGTAGAATCTGGGCTTTTGCAACCCTCCCCATTAGCATTCCCTGCAGGAAGCCTTGCCAGACAGGGAGGAGGCAGGGGGCAGATGGGGCACTGAGAGGCCAAGTAATCTGCTTAAGGTCACCCAGCAAAGCCGCAGCAAGCTGGACCAGGCCCCAAGCCTCCAGATGTCCAGTCTGATGCCCTGCCCACTGGACCATGAGGCCTTTAATGAGGCCACCTCCGCAGGGGCTGCGGGCTGGCCCACCGCCCAGGACCAGTGACTTGCCAGGCATCTCAACCAGCTGCTCTGGAGAGGCCCCGTGAGTGCGTCACCCGGGGTTGGGGGCTCTGGGAGGTGGCACCTGGGTCACTACACACTTAGCCCTCTGGCCGGGACCCCCAAGGAAGATGGTTCTGTGTCCAGAAAGAGTCAGGCATGGCTCAGGGGCTGGAGTGGGTGCTGCAGGCCATGTCACCGGCAGGCTCTGTCCCTGCTGGGCCTTGGCATCTGGCCTGGGGGCCTCATGGTGCAGGCCTTTTCCCCCAGGAGGTGACCTGTGGCCTTCCTGGCTGCAGAGTCTGCAGTCCATGCCATTGGCAGCCACGCTGCCCTCCACCCCAGAGCCCAGAGCCGGGCGCTGCTTCAAGACCACTGGGCCCAGCTTTCGTGTACAGATGAGGGGTGGGACCAGGCCAGGGTCCCACGAGGCTCTCAAGCCCCACCCCTAGGATCCCTGGAAAAGCCACCCTCTGCTGAACCAAACTAGGGCCTGTGGTCACAGGCCCCGCCCCTTGGGGCTGCTCCCAGCTCTTCTCTGAGGCTTGCTCTTTCAGTGGGAGAAGACCCACCCAAGGGCAACTGCTTCTTGAAGCCCAGGGCAAAAGGCAACAGACAGGGCAGGCCAGAACTGGGGCAGGGGACCCTCGCCCTGGGGCTGCTGGGCGGGCTCTGGAGGGTGGCAGAGAACACAACTGGGGTTGCAGCTGTGGTGCAGGAAGCTGAGCAAACAGCACTGTCAGGGCCTGGGTTCCAGTTCAGCGCTAACCCCTCTTCAGCCCTTAGGGTCTCGGGTTCCCGTTCGCATTTGGGAATCAGAGCATGACCCATGTGAGGGGGGTCCCAAGGCCCCACTCTCTGCGAGGCTGAGTCTCCAGGGATAGCCCAGGGGCCGGGCCCACGTGTTGGGGCTCCAGGGCAACAGAAGCCTGGCTGGCTGCTCCCCCTGGCCCTGGCTCTCCCCGCCTGCTGCCGGCCCCTGGCGGAGCTGCCAGTCTGGCTCAGCGAGGGCCAGGGGGGTGCCATTTTTTTCCCAGGGCTTAATCTCCCCCTCCCCTTCCCTTTTCCTCCCTTTGGTTCCAAACCGCACCCCCCCCCATTCTCTTCCCAACACACACCTCAAAGAGACTCAATTCATTTACTACCCTCCCCTGCCCCATCCTCAGCCTTCCAAGAACCTTCCCGGGCTGTCACGGCAGCCCCCCACTTCCCCTGGCCCCAGCCGCATGGGGGATGGGTGGGGGGGATGCGTCACAGAAATAAGGGATGCAGGGGGAGGGTAAAGTGAAAAAGCACATGCTCAACAACAACAATCCCCAAACCCCAACACCCTGCATTATGCTTCACAAAGCTGGAAATACACAACAAGCCGGCATCTGTGTGGAATAATAAAGCCGGGCGTGGACGTGTCGTTCTCACAGGGCATTTGGCTGAGCCCGGGCAACGCGAAAGCATGCATAGTTAACGCTCCTGGCTGTGTGAAACCCTTTGTAGCGGGCACCGGCTCTGTGAGGGACCCAGGGCCCAGGGCTTGGCAAGGGCCCTGAGACATTTCTTGGGATGCTTTCTTGTTCATCACTGACACTGGTAATGAGAAATTTATACACCATCCTAAGCGGATAAATTAATTTCAAACCCTTTAGACTTTGGAAGACAATGGTTCCTAGCAGGACCCTTTATCACCCATTTTATTAAAAAAAAAAGAAGAAGAAGAAAGAAAAGGGGTGGGGGAATCTTCACGATGTTCCAAATTAAACTGATGTGCCAGACCCCAGAGTTTGCTCTCCGCAGCCCAGCCCGCTCTGGCTATGGGGCTGGGAGAACTCGCAGCCCCCCATGTGGGCCGGGGGCCCCGTGGGTCACTTTTTAAACTTCATTAAAGTGTGTGGGGCTCCCCAGGGGGGTTCACCCCTCGCCCCCGGTGGGGGAGCACAACTTCCGTTCACCCCTGGCTCCGTTTGAGGTTGGCATTCCAGCCAAGGAGTGGGGTTTCTCAGGCCGCGTTTGTGAAAGGTAATTAAATTGTGATAATGTTTCCATTCAGGCCCCAGCTCTGGTGAAGGCTCGGGCCTGGTCGGGCAGGCATGTTCTCGCCATCCACCGAACGTGCAGGCCGGCCTGCAAGGACCCCACTGGGGCCCACGGGGTGCCCTCGGCCGGCTGGCCGGAGGGGTCGGGCCTGCTCGGGCCCTCTGGTGGTCCCTGCTTTGGGGACTATGCTTGCAGCAGGGGCTGCTCTGTACACTTTCTGATGGGCACATCTGGTTAGTATTGGAGCCAGGGGCAGGAAAGGGGGTCTGGGGCTGTCTGTTCTGGCCCCAGACCCCCAGGTCCCTCCCTGGACCTCTGAGAGGAAGGGGAAGGCACAGGAAGAAAGGCTCTGCTGGCTCCCAGACAAGGCAGACACTTTCAAGAACGTCTCAGCTTATTCCACCCACCCAGGCTTGCCTCCTGCAGCTCCCTTTGCAAATCTCCCCTCTGGGCCCCTCGCTTCCACCTTTACCAGGTGCTACACCCACCTCCACTGTCCTGGTGGCCCCCTGAGCCCCAGCCCAGTTTCGCAGGTTGCTCCACTTTTGGGGTCCTGGGAACCCCAGCCATGAGCCTCCGTGACTCCTCCCACTCACCCGGAGGTGGTCTTGCCCTGAAGGGGTGTCGCAGCCCAAGAGGGCCCTGCCCGTCCAGAGGCCAAAGAAGACAACGAGCATTTTCTGATACATGAACTTGTATTCAGGGCTTACCTACAGGGTGGGAAGTCGTGGGGAGATCATGGCGGCTCTCTCAGGCCGGACAAGCGTCACGTTCGCAGGGAAGACGACCCAGCAATGCAAAAAGGACAGAAAGCCTTTTATAAGGGTTTAACACAAAGGCCCTCCTAAGGGTGGGGGGAGCATAGATGCAGGAACAGTTTACTTTGACCTGGGGGGTGGTGCAGGAAGGAGTAGAATAACACTTGAAACAATCACATTTTGCTCTTTTTGTGAGACTAAGAGCCTCTCACTTCCTGCCTGCTTCCCATCAAGTTACATTTTAAGATCAATTTACCCTTTTTCTCTTGACTGGCTTAGAAAGGCAATAAGTTAAACATTTAGCCGCCTAGGTCATGCAGACTGCTGTGCACCAAAGATCTGCAGGCCTGTTTTGCTCAGGCCATGGGTTGCCACGAGGGGTGAAGGTTCCGGAAGGCAGGGATTGCCCTACCTCCAGACAGTCACTCACTCCCAACCTTTTCCAAGTTGTGGCACACAGAGAAAATTAAAAATTTATTGGGTACACTGGGGTAAAATGGAGACGTTAAGGACATCTACAGGGCGTTTTTTTTTTTTTTTTTTTTTACATTTTCTCTATTTTATAAACAGGTACAAGAAAATGAAAAGTATAAGGGAGCATAGTAAACAACATATTTATATAAGCTTCACAAACACTCTTTAAAAATATACTAAATACTTCCATGAACAAAATGTGTTTCTGTATCAGGTTTAATGCTTGCGATGGCTCAGTGGCATTCCTGAGCAAGAGTTTTCTTGGTTGGTTTGTTTTCAGCTTTTTATATATAAAGAATTATAGACTCCCAAGAAGTTGCAAAAATAGTACAAAAAGGCCCACTTTCTCCCAGTGCTGCATCACCGGATCCGGGAAACCAATCACAAATTGTGGAAGGCTAGATCTAGCAATTCTTGATAGCCCCCCTTGGACAAGAAACATTCAGCATGCAAATAGGTGATAAAAAAATCAAAAACCATTTTACACTGGTAGAAATCACATTTAATGAACTTAACAACAGCTCTTCCTTGTCTTCCATTGGTAACAGGGATGGTGAGATTTCTCATTAATACACATATGGATTGCACTTTTTCACTCTGTTTTTCAGTAACAATGAAGAAGTTCTACCTTAGGCAGGTGGCCACACATAGAGCAGAGTGTGCTTGATGCATGTGACGTGGTGATTTGGGGCTGGCACGGGGGCTGTGCCCTCCAGCGACCCTTGTTCCCCTCCCCAGCCTTCTCCCTGCGTTCCTTCCTGGCCACACCTGGGGTTGACAGTCCTGCTGCTTGAGCAGCCAGGACATGAGTCCCTCCTACCGCACCCTCTGCAGCTGCTACCTGGAATGGTTTCTTGGCATCTTTGCTCTGTCAGCACCGCCTCCAGGAAGCCCTCCCTGATTGCTCCCAACATTTTGAGGTCATTATTATCACCACACAAATCAAAGATATGGTGTTTTCTGTTTACATCTGCACAGAAGGGTAGCATCTTTAAGGCAGGACTGGGTCTGATTCTTCTCCGTGCTCCCAGCACTCTACCCTGCCACCCAGTAGGACTCTGTGCTTGTTGTCTACAGAAATCTCCTCCATGAGCTCTCTGTGATCTCTTGCTCTCCACCTGGCACCCCAGCAACAGAGAGCTCCCAGCTTCACAAAATGGCCCATTGCAACGTGTGTGACTATTAGCACAGACTTCCCTGTAATGCCCAGAAACAGCCTTCCCTCTGCCCTCTGCCCATATCCCAGCTCTGCCCCCTGGAGTTATCCTCTTTAAAATTTCTCCAGGGCAAACATCCCTGGCTCCTCCACTGGGCTCAGCTGTGAGCCCCCCAGATGCTCCTGCAGAGATGCCACCCTCTGCAGCCTCCCCATGTCAGAGCTGCTCTCGGTGGAGACAACCCTCAAGCCAGGCTGAGATGGTACGGAGAGAAGTCAAGGGCAGAAACAACTCCTCCCTCAAGTTCCTCCCTCAACACTCCAGGCCAGGACTTTTCTAGGTTGTGGCCTCGAAAAGGCCAACTAAGGCCTTGCTCTCCAGGAGCCCCTATCCAGTGTGGGAGACAAATGGAAACAAGAAACCACCCAGATGAGTAAGAGCTTGGTGTCACCGCCCTGCCACCACTCACTGTGAGTTCACCCCAAGTGTGCAGTTGACCCTAATTCCTGACTCCTTTCCCTTGAACTGCCACTGCTGGGTTGTCTCCCCCTTTTCCCCAGATCCCCTTCCTCCCCGGCTCTCCCTCCTCCCTGGCTCCCCTTTTTCCCCGGATCTCTCTCCTCCCTGGCTCCCCCTCCTCCCTGACCTTTCCAATTGGTTTTCTGAATCCCAGCACAGAGCCTCACATTTCTGGCTGGGAAACCACATCTTGCCAATGGGTGGAGCATGGCCTCGGGGTATTGACTCGAGCCTCGGACTGTGCGGGCTGGGAACTGCGTGCGCCTCCAGGTCTGCACTCAGCATCAGGAAAGTCCACAGGCGCAGGCTGAGCTCCAGGGATGTGCAGGGCCGGGGAGGCCCTAGGCTGTGTCCGTCTGGGCACTGAGCTCTGGCCTTGGACCCCAGCAGACCCGTGCAGGGTTCTGAGCTCTGGAAGGCAAGTGGAGGAAGAGGGGGTGCTGCTGGCAGGGGCCGCTGCACCCAGAAGTAAAGGATGGCCTGAGGGGAGGCTCAGAGGCACGCCAGGAGCCTCAGGGGCTTGTTGCAAAAATCAACACCAGATCACTTTATTTCCCCACATAAAAGCTGGCATGGACTTTCCTGCAAGATAAGAAAAACAGTCTAAACTCTTTGCCACTATTTACAAAGCCCTCAGCCACGGGCCTCTGCTGGACCCCTGACTCACTCCAGGGGCTTTCTGTTCCTCACCCACAAAGCCAGTCCCCACCTCCAGGCCTGTGTGCCTGCTACCCACTCTGACCTGCAGTGGCTCGGGGCTCAGTGTCATCCCCAAAGGGCCATCCTCCCTGCCACCGCAAGTAGAGCTCTCCTGACTCGTCAGTGTCCTCCACCATTGCTGCACACTGGAAATGCCGTCTCTACGAGCACCAGCTGTGTGGCTGTGGGCACACACTGAAGCTCTCAGTTGTTCTTGTCTGCCTCAGTCGTTCTCGTCTGCAACATGGGAATAACGACAGCGACCACCTCATAGGATGGCTGTTGGGATTAAATCAGTAAATGTATGCATTCAGTAAATGTCTTGGCTATTTTATCATGTTCTAAAATAACATAATCATCTTCCTGATTTTAATTGTTCACCTTCTCCATCCCTCTCACCTCCACCACAGACTCTAAGGCCACCCAGGTGTACTCGTTCCTGTTGTATCTACAGAGCGTGGGATATGCCAGGTGCACATATGTGTTCACTGAATACTGGTTGAATGAAAGAATAAACCAAGCTGGGGAATGGTCCCTGCCTTGCCTTCTTCTCAAGACCCTTGAGACTTTCCAGGGCACCCAAAGGAGCTGAGATTTCACCTGTGACTCCAGGACAAGCACTATCGGACCTCTGTTCAAATTCTGGCTCGACCGCTTGCTAGTCACTGGGCATCCTGTTCGAGGACAGGCACAGGCCACAATAACAGAGCCCTGTGGCTCTCCACTAGAGACCTCCCGCTGGGCTGACACAGAGCCAGCAGTCATTACTCTTTGAATACCTCCGTTTAACCAGTTGAAAGTCCTACGAACTGTTCCAACATCCCCAGTGGCACCAACAAACAATGCAGGCAGATGGTGCCACTGATCCCAGCAGCTCTAAAACAAGAGACTCTTGCAAATACTTCTTAAAATAAACACTTTCTGTTGACTGCTTCCCCAGGCCTCTGCAGTTCATGTGTCTACTGGGCAAGGAAGGGATGAGTTTGTCATGGCCTTCTCTCAGAACAGATGCATTCTCCCTGACAACTTTCCAAATCTTCTCCAAATTTCAGTAGAGACTGTAACTGGCTTATAGGAGAAGGAGAAGAAAACACATACATTTTACTTGGCTCTCTTTAAAACATCCCGTGCATTTTCTCACGCAATTCTCAGCATCAGCCTGGGAGATAGTGTATTATTGTCTCCATCTCACAGATGAGAAAAGTCAAGGTCAGACACTTGCCCAAGTTCATAGGACCTGGTAGGCAGTGGAGCCGAGATGATCCCAGCTCTGTCTAATTGCAAACCCTGTGCCTTTCCCCCAATAGCACGTTGCCTCCCATCAGCTGTAACTGCAAAAAAAAAAAAAAAAAAAAAAAGGCACTTGCTTCTCATTTGGAGGATCACAAATTCGGTCATGTGTCCACCTTCCTCCCTCCAGGATTTCTCCCAGATTCCTGAGTTCACATCTGCAAATTCTCCTGGTATCACGGGAGGTCATTCGTCTGGGCCAAGAAACTGGAGCTCGCTGAGATCTCCAGGTGCTCTCTGACCATTGCCTCCCCTACATTGTGGCTACACTTCTTTTCTGTGATGTGGGGCTAGCACCCCCAGTGCAAGGCCCCTTCTCCTGGCTGCCTTGGGGAGCCTCAGCCCTCCCTTCATTGAGTCCCCACTATCTGAAAATTGTTAAGCCATCAACATCTCTTACTCACAGCAGTGCTGCCCAGTAAATGAGAAAGGCCCCATTTCAAATAAATAATGGCCACGTTGACAATGGAAGTATAAACATGGCCCCAGTACAAGAGCTGCTCACCACCGTCCCTGCTAGTAAACATTCGGCTTTCCCTCTGCGGGTCTCTGTGGCCCAAGGCTGATGCTTGCAAGAGCACAAGGAGCTGCACCAGCTCAGAGGACCCAGCTAGCACTTGGGATCAAGTGAAATTCAAATCAAACGGAGAGGGGGCAGTACTCCCTTGGCCCCCAACCCCATATTACAGGGTGATGGAATCAACTTATTGGGTACATGGGAGAGCTGCAATCAGGAAATCTGGAGCATATTCACACTCTGGGAGAGTGTTTTCTCTGTTTAGTTCAAAACAGATGGGTCCTCAAGAGATGCACTCATGCATGCACACGTGTGCACACACACACACACACACACACACACCTGTGAGGCCCACTCGGATTTTTCAAGGGACCCCTGAAAGGGGTTTGAGACCTGCAAGTCAGCTGGCAGGCAAGCGAGGCTCGGAACGCCTCCCGCCTTTATACCCCAATCTGCTTTATATACAGACTCTGCAGGCTTTGGTCAGGTAACTTTTAAAGTTTTGGCTGCAAGTAACAGAGCCCAAAATAGCAGTGTTTTATGCAAGGCAGAATTGGCTTTCTCTGTCACATTGAATCCAGAGGCAGGCGGTCCAGGGTGGGCTTGGAGCTCTGCTTCACGGAGGCCTCAGTGTGCTGGGCTTCTCCCAGCTGCTGCCCTGTCATGGGTGGCCCCTCCATGCCCGAGGATGCCTCGTGGCCAAACAGCTGCCCCACACAACATGCCCACGTGCCAGCCCCTGGTGAAAGGAAGGGATGAAGAAGAAGGGGGCCCAGTCCACAGCTGGGTCTTAAGATAAGCTCCCAGAAGCTGCCACGTGCACTTCCCATTAGCCAGATGTTGGTTACTTGGCCACACTTGACCGCAAGGGAAGCTGGGAAGCACGGGGTCTATGAGACAGTGTCTGGCCCATGGCCCTGGGAGCTGGAGGAGTGGGTCTGTTTGTACAAAAAGGTGTGGGGGGAAGGTCTGCCCAGGGGCTTGTTCCAAGGACCCTCAACCAATCATTTGTTTCTCTCTCAGCCTCAGGAGACCTCAGGAACTGATGGGTTTAATCAGCCCTCTTTGTTCCTGTTTGATAGGTGTTAAAACAAGGCTGAAAAAGGGTGAGTGGCCTTCACAAATCCCATTTACCAGCTGATGAAAAAGCTGACAGCGGCCCCCTACTCTCCGCACCCCCAGCCCAACTTCACTCGATGCCCCCAGGTCGCTCTTGTGCCCCAGCTCCTGGGGGCAGCAGGCTTGGGACAGAGAACAGGGGTCAGCAGAAAGTGAAGTGATGGTGAGGAATGGGAGAGAAGCAAGTCCTGAGAACTTGTGAGGGACCAGATACTGGGCTAAACATAATAGACATTGTCTTATTAAACTCTCAATAACCCCACAAAGAGGGGGCAAGCAGCACTCATTTACAGATGGGGAAACCAAGTCTCAGAGAAGCTAAGGGCCTGGCCCAGGGCATGGCCATTGAGTGGCGGAGCTGGGGATGGGAGGGAGGTGTACTGGGTCTGTTCCATCTCTCTGCTGTACCAGGAAGTCACTCTGTCACCCCCAAAGCCACCTGAGCCCCCCGAGCCCCAGGGGCCCTCGGGCAGGGAAGTGACATGGTAGCTTTGGTCATATGCCTTCTGGGCCTCAAGTTTCTCCTCTCTGAGTCCCTCTGCCTCAGTCGTACTCACCCCTAACATCCTACCCACACCTGTGCCTGGGACCTGACCCTTCTCTCGTTTTCCTGGCCAGGGAAGACTGGGTTCAAATGCCAGCTCCCCCTTCTAGTCCATCAGTCAAGGCATATATACTGAGCTCAGAAATACTCCAGACACTGTTCTGTCACCAGGTGACTTTGGACAAGAAACTGTTCCAGTCTCAGTGTCCTCACCTGTAAGTTGGGCCCTCTGGTGCTGACCCTGCAGGACTGAGGGAAGAACAGCAGGCCATGTCAGGAAGTGGGAGTGCTCCCCATATGTGCTCACCCCTTATCTCTGCTGAGGGTCCTGCACCCTGTCTCTGGTGGGGAGGAGTCTGCCATGCCCTGGAGATGGGCCCAGGAATGTCCAGAGCCCACTTGCCCCAGCCTCCTCCCTGCACCCAGCACCCCCCACAGAGCACCCCTCTGGGTCTGGCACTGGCTCTTTGGGAGCGGCCGTCCTGGGCGGCCCAGCTGACAGCTGTCAGGGGTTGTGGTTGACCAGGGGTGTCAGCTGATGGCCTAGCAGCACCCCTTAAGGAACCTGGGGTAGGTCCTGACCCCAACTAGCTCTCCTGGTTCTATGGTGGAGCCTGGAATTCCCATCGAGAAGTGGAAATACCCTCCGTGGTGAAAGCAGTGGAAGCCCAGATATATAAGCTTGACTTGAGCAGGCTGGGGCAGGAGAGGACACAGCCACTGGCCCTGGGCTGGGGTGGGCACAGGGTGTCAGAGGGGGCCTATCACCTGCTGGGATCCTGCTGGGGATTCTCACGTGGGCCTGGGGACCCCCTGTATGTCAAGGAGTGGCAGGCCTGGTGGGTCATGCCTAGTCCTCTGTCCCCCCTTTTCTTTGCTCACCCCTTCCTTCTGCCTAGAAGGACAGCTTCAGTCTGGGTAAGTCCTTCTTGTCCTTGTGGTTTAGATGCAGTGCCACCTCTTTTAGGAAGTGTCCTGACTCCTGCTGGGTCATGCACCCTTCACTTGGCTCTCCTAGCACCATCAAAGTAATCCTCATCACCCTGAGCTGTCACTGCCTGGGTTCCTCTCTGCACTCCGGTGCAGGGAGCAGGCTTGGGTACCCACTGACGGCTCAGAATGGGTAAGTGAAGTTCTCAGGCCTGCAACAAAGTTGGCCGGAGGCTGAAAGACTGATAGCGTGAAGGTATGAATGGTTTCCAGGAAACAGGAGTGGAAAATTTGCAGAAGAGACAAAGACAAACCTCACCTCCGTTGCAGTTTCACCCAGGACCATTCCAGGGTCCCACGTCAAGTCATCATCATAATAGAAAATGCATACAGAGAGCTGATTTTGCACCAGGCACCGTGCTAAGCACTTTCTATGTGTCTTAGTTTGCCTGGCTGCTGTGACAATCACCACACCATGGCATGGCTTAAACTAGAAATACTGGCTCATGGTTTTGGAATCTAGAAGTCCCAAAATCAAGGCATCGGCAAGGCCATGCTTTCTCCCCGAAGGCTGTAGGGTTCTGGCACCGGCTTGCTGCGATCCCTGGGGTTACTTGGCTTGCATCCCCACCTCCTGTCACATGGCCATCTCTCTCCCTGTGTCTGCTCTTCCGGTGTCTGCTGACTTCCGGCTTCTGGCTCTGCCCTGTGGCTCTCTCTGACTCCTGACTTCCAGTTTCTTCTCTTTATAAGGCCTCAGCAATATGAATTAATATGGCCCTGATTCAGTTGGGCCAGACCTTAACTAAAAATAACGTCTTTAAAGATCCTATTTACATATGGTTTCACAGCCACGGGACTGTGGGTTAAGATGAAAAATGCATCTTTGTTGGGCTACATAATTCAATTTTCCACAGTACGTAACCCGTATAATCCTTACAACAAACTTATAAGAAAGGTACCAAGTGTATCAGTTAGGATATGCTGGGTTATTCTGTGTAACAAACAATCCCACATCCCAGTGGCTTAACAAAGGTTTATTTCCTGCACATGTTACCCTGCCCTGTGCAGTTTGTCAGGAGGGCCCTGCTTGTCATAGTTATTTCATGATCTTTGTGGGAGCAGTGGGGGTGAGAGTTGGGGTGGCAAATCAGTTACACTTCACTGGCCAAAGCAAGTCACAAAGCCATGCCTCAATTCAAAGTAGCAAGAGAAACAAAATTAATTTTTTGTGACTGTCCCAGGTATGCTTAAAAGAATATGTTGTCTTAAAACAAAGCAGATGTGGAAATATAAACTTACCAAGTGTCCAGAAGGAGAACCAGAATATTTGTGAGCAGCCCAAATGACCCAAATACTCTTATCCCCTTTTTTACAGATGCATAAATTGAGGCAAAGATAAATCAGAAGCATTTACCCAAGGTGACTCAAACAATAGGTGGTGGAGCCAGGATTTAAACACAGGCAGCATAGAGACAGAGTTTGTAACCCTAACTGCTGCTCCACAGTGACGTTAGTAAGGCAGTCGGCTGTCACTGCCCAGGAGCCTCAGAGGGGGATGACAGTCCATTTCCCAGGGGCTCTAGAAGAGTGTCAGGAGTGGTCCATTCAGACCCCTCCTGCCCTGTCACCTCCCTCAGTCTCTCCCCCAACGTGGACCTGCCCCAGTCACTCAGATCAACACTGGAGGTGTATGAGTTATTGGACTGGATCAAACTAAATTGAAGATGTGGTTACTGACTTCCTAGTTTTGCCATAGGCCAGTCACAGATGCACATAACACCTAAATATCCAGGATTTTCCCACACAGTCCCGAATTCAGTACAGCTTCCTCTGTTCCTGCAAGTGCCCTCACAGCCCTAACAGCGTGTCTCGCTTCTTGACACAGAAAAGCCTGTTACTCCACTCCATGGTCCTGGGGGTGCCTTGCCATGCTCTTTAATCCATCCCCTCACTAATGGACCCACTGGCAAGTCCAGATGAACCCTGGAAGGGCTGGCACTGGTTGCCAGGTGCCTTCTCCCTCCTCCGGCTGCCCTTGGAGTCTCGAAACACTGCGGGTCCTCCTTTTGGTTTCCTCTTGTGTACAGGTGCTTCCATGCTCAAGGTCAGCCTGGCTTATTCTTCATTGGCCTCTCCAGGGGGCAGGCAGTTTCTTGGTGTAAGTGAATTTAATTGAAAACTCAAGTAAGGTTGATTTGAAGAGGACTGAATGAGGAAGAGCTCCCTGTCAAATTGAAAATTTCATGCTGGGTTAACTGATCAACAGGGACTGGTAGGGTGTGGGTGAGGCTTGCTGCCACTTCTGTTTAGATCTGTGTCTGGACAACCCAAGAACCTAGTCTCGGGGAGATGAACAGGTGAATGGGTAGGTGGACAAGTGGACAACAGACAAATGGATGGACAGATGGATGGATGGATGGATGGGTGAGTGGGTGGATGGACAGATCAGTGGGTGGATGGTGGGTGGATGGATGGGTGGGTAGGTGGGTAGAAGGATGGGTGGGCAGATGATTGATGGATGGATTGATGGTGGGTGGGAGGATGGGCGGGTGGATGGAGGTGGAATATCCTATGCAGTTTACCTATCAATCCTTTTCAGAACCATCAGCTCATCTGATCCTGGACATATTAGGAGTTGAGTAAGTGCTTACTGAATGAATGAATGAATGAATGAATGTGGCCAGAGACCAGCACCTGGTCTGGGTCTGACTTCAACCCCAAATGCCCAGAAGCCCCTCAGGCCTTTGCCCCCGCCAAGTCCATGACTCACCCCGGCCAGAGTGGCTTTGCAGCACTGGGGTGATTATTTTCTGCAGCTTGGCACGTGAGGCGCGGTGGGAACTCTGGGAGCCGCGGAGAGCTGCGGAGAGCGCCTTTTGGACAGCTTATCTCTTGGCAAGATTAAGCTGCTCTCCTCAGAGGGGCCCCTATTGCAGACCTGCGGGGAGGGCCAGGCCCGCCCAGTTTGCACCTTTTTACCCGGCATCTGTCCCCAGGATCGGGAGAGCCGGGAGGCTGGATTAGACGGGTCAGCGCCCTGATTGGCAGTGACACTTCGTCCGGCCCCCGCCGCTCCCCGCCTGGCCCGCTGTTCGCTGCTCCTTTCCCACCTCGCCCAGCCCCATCCTGTTCTGAGAGCAGCCGCCGCCTTCTAATCTCCTTACCAGGAAATTATTTTCCTGGGTGTGAAATCTCTGCCCGAGGGGGTGCACGGCAGATCACTGACCGCAGGGCCATCTCCCGGAGACATTTGGGATGGCAGTGGGGGCAGCACAGCTAGCGATGGGCAAAGCTTGCAATTCTACCCCCAAATGTGACACTGACCTTCTACCCCCAAATGTGACACTGACCTCCCCAATGACCCCCTCCTGACCCCATCCAAGGGTCTCTCTGAAAACCATATGTGTCTGCCAGTTGGTGACTGGCCTCTCCAAGCAAAAGTACAAAAAAGGAGCAAGTGGCACCACATGGGGGGTTGGGGAGTGGCTGTGGGAAGCAGCTGGCACTGGGGAGGGAGGGGCAGGGGTTGAGCCCACTGTGCACCACCTCACTCTGTGACTTCGGACGTCTCAGCCTCTGGGACCTCAGTTTCCCTCTGACTTAACCTTGGAGGGACTTCAAGGTCAAGCACGGTGTCTTCTACACTCCCATCCTGCCCCCGGCATCTGGGTACCATCATGCAGCAGAAGTGTGGCTGGGGAGGGGTGGGCTGAGAAGGGAGGGGCAGGAGGCAGCCACCCCCAGGACACATCTTCCAAAGGAGCCCAGCCCCCCCCCCCACCATGGCATGTTCTGGGAGAACATGTTACACTGACAGTTACTGAGCCCATGAAGGAAAAGCTTCGAGGCAGCAGCCTGAAAGCCACGGCCTGTCTGTTTAACCTGTCACATGAAAAATCAGTGGCCAGGCCATGGGACATGCAGATAAGGGGCTCAGAGGGGACAGCTTTGAAATACACTGGGGAGGCAGCCCAGGAAGCTGGTAAGGTTGACCCAGCTGTGCCACTTAGTACTGCATGCCCTTGAACTTTTGACTTACCTGCTCCGTGCCTCAGTTTCCTCAACTGTAATATGGAGATGATCACATTCCCTAAGGCAGCAGGTTGTTGTGAGTTCAGGGTGTGAACATGTGTAAAATTCTTCAAATGTCCCTTTGGATAAAACGAACCCTTTATTACTATGATCTTGCTATTATGATGCTTGCACCCTTTTTACTATAGAATGAAATGGATGAATGAATCTCCCAGTAGACAACAGGTTCTCTCCTAGGGCTGGCTGATCCACAGGAAAGGGGGGTGGGAATGCTGCAGAGCCAGATTTGAGGGTCTCGGGACATCCATTTCCCCCTTCTAGCCTGGCATGGGCTCGGATGTGGCTGCTGGGGGAGCTCAGGGCTGGGCAGCCTGCAAGAAGCATGGCCTTTCGAAGTTCATGTCTGACCTCTGGGCCACAGGTCAGCCATCAAAGGTAAGGAGGGTGCAGCTGGGGAGACTTGCTGACAGAGCCAGGGGTCCTGGGGTCAGCTACACCTCCAAGTGGTTGCAGCTGCCTTCCAAGCAGGCACTCTGGATGGACGGACAGAAAACAGGCCCTGGGGAAGTGTCTCTGTCCCCTTCCAACCTCCCTCCTCCTCACCTGTGTTTGCCCTTGTGGAGCCCCTTGGTCCAGAGACCTTGAATCTTTGCAGAGACCCCTGGGGAAGTGGCTACTCTGCCAGCTGGTTTGGGAGCCTTGTGGGCTTTTAGGGAGGAGCACCAATCCCTGGAGAGAAGGAGCACTTCCTCGGTGCTCCACGTCCTGAGCCAGGCAGCCTTGCTGGGAGGGCACAGTGCACCCATCTTACAGATGTGGAGACTGAGGCTCAAGTAGGCAACTTGTCCAAAGGCCCATG
>PVKY010004327.1:0-19508 GCA_004027775.1 Bradypus variegatus
GAAGGGAGACTAGCTCCTGCTCCAAGCTTCAGGGAAGCTGACAAGTACCAACCAATAAGTCTGGTGGTAAAAAAGAAGTGATGCTTTCTATTGCCTAAATATAAATTTACCTCAACACCGTTCACACTGAAAGATATTCTTCTAGGAGACAGAAATTTCTGCTGGTATTTCTTCTTATCAATTACTGAATTGTAGGATGAATCAGATATTTCCCTTTATGGAATATGAGACAACCATATTGTGAAATGATGCTGGGATTAACATGACTGGGTCAGATTCCATTGCAGCAAAAGGTTCATTTGGTGTAGTAACCAAATATGAAGTCGAATTATCATTACTCAAGGAAATTGCTACACAAAAAATTAATTTTGACTACAGCTTAACAAATCAGCTGAGGAGCTGCAGAAAGGCAGTATTGTGTGTGGTCATGGAAAGCATTTGAACCACAAGCCAGTGCTCTCTCTTTGTGCATGCTGGAATTTGTGAGGAAGCAATGCGGTTTCATTTTGTGGTGAACAGAATCCCAAGGGAAAGGAGAAAGCTATTATTTTTCCAGCACACACAACCATAGCTTTCAGTGTCTTTGAATTCTTCACTTTCCTGGATGGTGCCTTCGATCTTTGTGCCACTTCAGTGTCAAAAGACAGACTTGAAAGAGAAGAAATGGCAATATTTGCACTGCTCTAGATTGAGAAATATACTATTTGAAAGACATAGAAAAGTGATGGATCCCATTTCTTGTTCTCAGCTATACTTGAATGATCTTTTTTCTGACTATGATGGCAAACCCCTCAGTATGACAGATATTTCACTCAAATAAAGGACTCACATCAGAGTTAACTTACTATCACAACATTCCCAAAGGGACTTGCATACTCTGTGGAATGGGGAATCATAAGAGAGGGATGGTGTTTGGGTGCTTTCAGTGTTCTTCCAATGGACAGAGTATGTGAGACTTCATACAGTTCCTTTCTTTGATGTTTGGCACAAGAGAATGAAGTAAAGTGCAAATGAATAACAATAATTCCCTAGAGGGGTTCAACAACAGATTGGAACTGGCAGAAGAGAGAATCATTGAACTTGAAGATAAGACCATTGAAATCATCAGGTTGAGAAGCAGAAAGAAGAAAGAATGAAGAAGTGAACAGAGCCTGAGGAACGAGTGGGACAACCATCAGGTGCATCAATATATGCATCGTGGGAGTCCCACAAGAAGGAGAAAGAGAAACAGAAGTAGAGAAATTTTTCAAAGAAATAATGGCTGAAAACTTTCCAAGTTAAAAAAAAAGAAAAAAGAAAAAAACATAAATATACACATCCAAGATGCTCAATGAGCTCTAAACAGGATAAACCCAAATAGACCCACACCATGACATATTACAATTGTGCTGGTTTGGATCTATTATGTCCCTCAGGAAAGCCACTTTCTTTAATGCAACCTTGTGGCAGCAGACTTATTAATTTTTTTTATTAAGGTATGACTTCTTGATTGAATATTTCCATGGAGACTTGACCTGCCCATTCAGGATAGGTCTTGATTAGTTTACTGGAGTCCTTTAAAGGGAGCTCACACAGAGAACAATGAGACAAAAATGCCCTGGTATATGCTAAGCCAGGACACCCAGATGCCCAAGCCGACAGAGATGCTTAGAGATGCTTGGGAATGCAGACAGAAGGACATCTGAAGATGCTAAGGTAAGAGACGAAGCCCTGAGTTTGCCCCAAGAAGCTAAGTGAGGACCTCCAGACACTTTGAGAGAAATGCCCTGAGAGAAAGAAGCAAGGATGCACAGGAGCTGAGAGAGAGGAGTGAAGACAGAAGCCCAGAGACATTTTGGAGAAAGCCATTTTGAAACACAACCCAGGAGCAAAGGACTAGCAGATGCCAGCTACATGCTTTTCCAGCTGACAGAGGTATTCTGGACACCATCAATCATTCTTCACTTAAGTTATCATCTTGTTCATGCCTTAGTTTGGACACTTTCATGGCCTCAGAACTGTACATTTCTAAGCAAATAAACCCTGTTTATAAAAGCCGATCCATTTCTGATATTTCACATAATGTCAGCTCTAGCAAGCCAGAACAATAATCAAACTGTCAAATGCCAAAGACAGAGAGAGACCCTGAAAGCCACCAGCGAGAAGCAACATGTCCCTTATAAGGGAGCCTCAATAAGATTAAGCACAGATGTCCCTTGGAAACCATGGAGGCAAGACTGACATATTTAAAGTGTTGAAAGAAAAAGTTGCCAACCAAGAATTTTATATCCAACAAAACTGTCTTTCAAAAATGAGGGAGAGATTAAGACATCCCCATAAAAACAAAACCTGAGTGAGGTCATCACCACTAGACTTGCCCTACAAGAGATCCTAAAGAGAGTTCTGCAGGTTGAAAGGAAAGGGCTCTAGACAATATTGAAGCCACGTGAAGAAATAAGGATCCCCAGTAAAGGTAACAACATGGGTAAGTATAAATATGAATACTATATACTTTTTGGTTTTTAACACCACTTTTTACTTCCTACAAGCAAATGCATAAAATGTAATGATATATCAGTAGTTTTGGACTCAATGTATACACATAATTTGTGACAAGAACTACATAAAGGGGGGGCGGAAGAGTATAGAAACATAATTTGTGTATATTATTAAGGTTAAGTTGATATCAAAGCAAACAATATTGTTACAGATTTAGAATGTTAAATTTAAGCCCCATGGTAGCTACAAAGAAAATATCAGAGAATATGTAAGCTCAGAGAGACAGAAATTAGAGTACAGGCTGCCAAGGGCAGGGGGCAGAGGGAATGGGGAGTTAATGCATAAGGGTATAGGATTTTTGTGGGATATTGAGAGTTTTAGTAATGGAAAGTGGTGAGGATACTGAAACAGTATAAATATGAATAATTCCACTCAAAGTGGAAAAGTTTGTGTTGTATATATGTTCCTACAATTGAGAAAAAAAAGAATGAGCAACTAAAGAGAAATGACAATTAAATGCAATACATGATCCTGGACAGGATCTAATAATGGTGGAGAAAAGTCCCCAAAGGAAATTTTTGAGACATATGAAAAAAATAGAAATTGACTCTAAGAGTTACTTCAATGTTCTTGAACTTGTAATTGCACCTAAGGTAATTACATAAGCGAATATCTTAGTTCATGGGAAATGTACATGGCAGTATTGTGTTCAAGGAGCATGATATATACAACCAACACTCAAGTGTTCAGGAAATGGACTGATGGACAAACAGATGGAGAGATATGTTGATTGATAGGTTTATAGATAAATAGAATGATATGGCATATATGGCAAAATGTTAAGACTAGTAAATCTGAGGGTCTTGGGGGACAGGGATATGCTGGGGATCTCTATATGGGGTTTGTATTATTTTTGTAACTGTTCTTTAAGTTTGAAAGTACTTTAAAATAAAAAGCTAAAAAAAAAAAACACTTATCCATATTTGGACTTAAACATATAGCTCTGACCTGGCCATAGAGCAAGTAGCAATTGTGATGAGTGGAGGAAGCAAGAGAAAAGAGGAAAGCGAAAAAAAAAAATTCCCACAAAGAAAAACCCAGGCTTCGATGTTTCACTGGCAAGTGTATGAAAAAGTAAAGGAATACACACCACTGGTTGTACTCAAACTCTCTCAGAAAGTTGAGAAGGAGGGAACACTTTCCAGGTCATTTTATCAAGTCATTGTTCCCCTAATACCAAAGTCGGACAAAGGGGGTGTGCTGGTTTATATATATTATGCCCCCCAGAAAAAGCCATATTCTTTGAAGCAGTCTTGTGGGGGCAGATGTATTAGTGTTGATTAGGTTGGAACCTATTGGTTCAGTGTTTCCATGGAGATGTGACTCAATCAACTGTGGGCGAGACCTTTCATTGGATTATTTCCATTCAGGGTGGGTCTTTATTGGATCACTGGAGTACTTCAAAAGAGCCACACACAGGCCCAGATGGAGAGCAGCTGCAGCTAAGAGAGGACAAAACACCCCAAGAGCAACAATTTGGAGAACGCTATTTTGAAACGCAACCTGGGAGCAAGCAGACGCGCCTGCCATGTGCCTTCCCAGCTAACAAAGGTTTTCTAGATGCCAATGGCCTTTTTCCAGTGAAGGTACCCTTTGTTGATGCCTTAACTTGGACACTTTATGGCCTTAAGACTGTAACATTGTAAAACTTTGTAACCAAATAACCCCCCTTTATAAAAGCTGATCTATTTATGGTGTTTTGCAAAAGAGGCAGCATTAGCAAACTGGAACAGGGAGGATGGCACAAATTTTAAAAATTTAAAACAATGGCAAACTTACAGTAAGTTGTAAACGGAGTACAACAAGCCCTACCCCACCTCCCAAACCATTTGAGAATGAGTTGTCATAGGCTGCCCCACCACCTCCAGAAACCTTATATTTTCTACAGACAAGGACGTTCCCCTACATAACCACTGGAAGATGGCCACAAAAATCAGGAAATTAAACAACTAATCTTCAGACCTCAGCCATGTTTCATCAGTTGTGCCAATAACATCTTACTTTCCACTGTATACCTTTTTTAACTTTTGGAATTTGTACCATCTGTGTATTCTATTTTTACCAAAAAAAAACTGTAATATTTTAAAGCTGACACAGGCAAATAAAAATAAAACTTAATCTATTCAATGAGTCTTTAAAAATGTGCAAATATGGCAGCCATAATCCAACTGAACCCCCTTCAGGCCTCAGCACAGAGGCTCCTCTGAGAAAGTCCTCCCAGACACTTCCGCCCTGGGCCCCCTGCTGTAAAGGCAGCATCGTCATTGGTTATGGGGGTTCTCTGGAGGCGGTGACCAGTCTAATTCAGAGCTTCTTCCCCAGCCCCTGCTATATGGCGAAGCACCTCGTGGATACTCAATGAATATTTGCCTAACAGGTGAACTCATGAATCTTTAGGTGGACTCCAGGGTTCAGTATTCCTTCTCCCTCATCTGATAACAACTCTCTGCTTTATCTTTAGGAAACTCCCCCCACCTTCCCCAAGGATCTGAAAATCCACCCTGCAGGGAGCCCCCTAGAGGTGGCCATGTGATCCTGGTGAACCAATGGAAGTTCTCCATCTTTGGCCCCAATGATTGGTCCAAGGATAAGCCAAAATCCAAACTGGACCAATCAAATTCTCCTCTAGGATTCCCTCTAGGACTGAAGTGTGGGACTGTCAGGAGTCACTTTCCCAGATGATGATAACGTAAGAGCAGCTACTATTAATCAAACACTACTGTGTGCCACTGCTTTTCAGGTTTTAGCTAATTGGATCTTCATCAAAATCCTATGACAATACAATTTAGCCTCGCCATTTTGCAGATGAATTCCCTGGGTCAGAGAAGTTAAATAACTTGCCCAAGATCACTCAGGGTGTAACTAGTGGAACTGGGTTAGAATATCACACAGTCTGACTCCAGAGCCAAACTCTTAACCACTCTATTGTTCCTATGAAAGAAGTCCACTGTAGAAGGAAGCCAGCCCTTGCAGAAAGATGGAGAAACAAGAGCGCATGGCTGAAGTTAGAGCAACAACCTGAATTTTCGTTGCATAATGTCAATAAATTCTTTTTCTGCTTAATCCAGGTTATGCTGAGATTCTGCTGCTTGCAGTTAAATGCTTCATGTGATGCAAATCTTTATTAAGATCCTTAGAAATGTTTACACCCTGAGATTTTCTAATTCAACTCTTGGAAATCTTTCCTTGTTTTAGTCACCATCCTTTGGTGGCAAGGACCATAAACTCACACAGCTTGTTGTGAGGACACAGGGCATCCCATGGGTGTCTGTTCTAGTTTGCTAATGCTGGAAGGGCGCAAAACACCAGAAATGGACTGGCTTTTGTAAACGGGGTTTATGTAGTTACACAGTTACAGTCTTAAGGCCATAAAGTGTCTGAGGTAATGCATCAACAATCGGGTACCTTCACTGGAGGATGGTCAATGGTGTCTGGAAAACCTCTGTTAGCTGGGAAGGCACGTGGCTGGTATCTGCTCCAAGTTCTGGTTTCAAAATGACTTTCTCCCAGGATGTTCTTCTCTAGGCCACAGCTCCTCTTCAAAACGTCACTCTCAGTTGCTCTTGGGGCATTTGTCCTCTCTTAGCTTCTCCGGAGCACAAGTCTGCTTTCAAAGGCCGTCTCCAAAATGTCTCTGTAAACTGCAGCTCCTCTCTCAGCTCCTTGCGTTCTTCAAAGTGTCCCTCTTGACTGTAGCAAGCTCGCTCCTTCTGTGTGAGCTTCTATAGTGCTCCAGTAAACTAATCAAGGCCCGTGCTGAATGGGCGGGGCCACACCTCCAATCAACACCAATACATTTCCCGCCATACAAGACTGTATCAAAGATAATGGCGTTTTGGGGGACATAGTACATCCAAACCAGCACAGTGTCCAAGGAGAAGACGTGCCCAGTACAGCCAGGCCTCCCTGCACCGGGAAAGCCAAGTCATTTTTCCCTCCCCATCCCCCATCTTTGTTTTTTCCCTTTCTCTCTATTTCTTTCTGCCTCACTCTGTGTGTCTCTCGGTGTCTTCTTGTCTCTTTCTGATTCTGTGGGTCTCCGTGTCTCTCTTGGATTCTGTGGCCCACTCCCACTTTGTCTCATCTCTGAATCTCCATCTCGTGTTCTGTATCTCTCTTTGCCTCCATTTTCTCCCTCTGTCTCTCTCCCTGTCTTTCTATGTCTCTCTTTTTTGTCTGTTTCCCTCCATCCCTTTTTCCTAGCTCTCTCTGTTTCTGTATCTCTCTGTGCCCCTGGATCTTTCTCAATCTCTGTCATCTGCACATGAGCTCCCAGTGCTACTCTAGGCTACTCTGTTCCCCATTAGCTATGGAGGAAAAACAGGGCAGGTTTCAGGGGGGTGGAGGCTGGGGGGGCGCAGAACTGAAATTTTAGATAAAATTGCCAATAAGAGCCTCTGAGAAGGTGACATTTGAGCAAAGCTCTCTGGAAGGTGAGGAAGGAGCTAAGGTACACTCCCATCTCAGGGGCTTTGCCGCTGCTGTTCCCTCTGCCTGGAAAGCTTCCCCCCATGACTCAGTGTTTCCCAATAGCACTTACACCTTCTAAAATCATAATTTCCTTTTCCCCCCTATTTATTGTCTGTCTCTCCCACTAGAAACTCAGCCTCTCAAGAGCAAGGATCCTTGTCTTTTCCATATACCCAGGGCCTGGAAGGGACTTGACCTACAGTAAATGAATGTTGAATGAAATAATTAACTAAAAAACAAGAGTAGATGGAAGAAAAATGTTAGGTAACACCACAAAGGAGGTTAAGGGGTACCAGTCATTGGAAAATACTGATGTAGATGTTGACTTTGAGTCACCCTGGGCCCAAGGGAGGAGATTTTATTGGCTACAGGACACAGCTGGCAGAGATAAACAGAGACAGTGGTCAGTGATGAGTCTTAGCATAACAATGGCTGGAGGGTGGTGAGGCAGGGTGGAGATTCCAATTCACCATTCACTAAGTTCCCCTGGGTCAGCCATCACCAAGGGGCTAGCTAGGACATCACAGAACAGGGAAACCTTGGATTTCTGTGGGGTGAGAGCAGGGAGGAGAATCTCTGCTGCAGAGAACTGTGACAAGCCATCAGACCTTTTGATGGGACTGTACAGCTCAGGGCCTTTGCACCTGCCATTCCCCTCTGCACGGCCCAGCTCAAATGTGAAATCTCTGTGGGGTCTTCCCAGATGCGCTCAGCCTCCACATCCCCGAGCCAAGCCCTCTGGCTCTCACAGCCCAATGCTGACCCCCTCCCAGCCCTGACCACTGTGTGGGTACTAGTCTGTCTGCCCCTAGACTGGAAGCCCTGCGAGGGCAGGGTCCAGGGCGGGGGGAGGCCTCTCTCGGTCATGCTGCGTCGCCTGCACCCATCAGCCTGGGGGCAGGTCCAGAGGAAGCGTCCAATCAGTGTTGGTTTCCAGGTTACAGGGAAATATGGAAATAGAGGCAGGGGAAATCCAGGAATTTTCAGGTCCTGGACTAGGTGAGGGATTCGTCCCTACCTCGCCCACTCGGGTCATGGCTCACTAGAGGGTCTCAAGGGGCAGAAAAGGCTTCGTTCCTTAAAGTCCTGGAGTCCAGCAGCTGCTGGGCCTGGTCGTTCCACCACCCGCGCCGCCCTGGGGTTCGGGAGAAGCCAGGAAATGGACCGGAGCTTCCTGCGCCGTTTGCCACGATGGCAACGTCTGCAGCGGCCACCAGGGGGCGACCTGTCACAGGCTGCTCGGGGTTGGCGGCCCAAAGCCCGGAGGCCCCTCCTGCGGGGGGCGTGGCTCGGACAAGATCTGGAGAACTCAGGCGCCGGGCGCCGGGAAACCAAAATGTTCAGTTTTCTAAGGTTGCCACCCGGGAGGGTCTCCCTTCCCCCAGCGGCCGCTTAGAGGGCCTTGGGGATGCTCGCGGGGTGCCTGCCTCCTCCCCCGCCTCTAAGTGGGGCCACCGCGACCTCCCTGGGGACTCGAACACCACCACCTGGCGGCGGGGGGTGGCTTGAGTGTCTGTATCCGAGCCCCTGCTCCCCTTGCCCCGGTCAGAATCACGCAGGGTAGGGCTGGGGGTTTCGGGGTGGTCGTGTTAGCCGAGGTGGAAGAGGGGTGGTGATGGGGCTCCCCACGGCAGCGGGGACCCAGGAGCCCGACACCTCGGGTCCCACCCCGCTCCGCGGAGCAGTCGCAGCTGTAATGCGCGTCTGCCCCGAGGCGCGCACGGGCCAGGGCCTGTCGGGACTCGGGGAGAGGCGAGGCGCGGCGGGAGGGCGGTGGCGACGCCGGGAACCTGCTTCCCAGGCCCGCCCGCGCGGGCCATCTCCCCGCTCTGGGGAGAAGGGGCTGCGAGCAATGAGGTGGAGGGAGGCCGGAGGCTCAGGGATACATTTTATACACCTTTCCCCTGTGAGTTCGGGGTCTCCGGAGGACCAAGAGCATGAGGGCCCACGGGAGGCTCATTTCCCCCTTTTGGCAAAAGAACCCATTTGGGGGACGGTTAGATGCGCAGTGGAGGCGCACAGGCATGGTTTGAGCCCCATACTATCTCCAACAGATCATCCCCAACCACTCCGGGCAAGCACTCATAGTTTTTACCATCAGGCTTGCCGTGCAAACTGCATCATCAAGCCAAGTCCCGACTCACTCGCAGCCCTCATGTCTTTCCCGTACTGAAATTGCCCGAAGGAAACCGGGTTCGAATCCCTTCTCGGTCACGGATTCGCGGTGTGACCCTGAGTCAGTGTCTTTGCCTCTCTGAACCTGTTTTCCTTATTTGTAAAAAGGTGACGCAGACACAGACCAGGCGCGCAGGAGGCTAAGACTTTATTTGCCATCCAAACTCCCGACCCCCACCCGAACCCCCTCTTCCTTTTGGCTCAGAATATCCGCACCGACTGCAGCTGCAAGTCCCCGCCCACCTCGATCGCGCGCACGCGCGCCAGCGGGATCCGGTGCCGGAAGAAGTGGAAGGGAGAGTCCCCCACCACGGTCTGCAGGGGGAGAGCGTCAGTGTAGACACAACTGCAGGGGTTCAAATCCCGACTCGACTCACATTGCGTGACCCTCGGCAAATCACTTAATCCTCCACTGGGCCTCGGTTTCTCCGTCCGGAAAACGGGGCTGATGTTAATTCTAACCTCTTGTGGGGATTGGGTTATTAATGTTTGGCACATAAGTGCTTTTCAAGTGTTGGTGATTGATGTTATCACTATTATTACGGCGGTCATTGCCTCGTTACAGTTGAAAGTGTTCTTTGAACAGTCTGGGAGTTGGAGCGTCTGGGGCGACCCCTCCCCGCTGGCATGTCTTTGGGGACCCTGTCTCCCAACCTGTCTTCTCGCTGCCGGAGAACCCTTACCTCTGGCATGAATGAACAGGGACAGGGTCAGGATGGCCAGGCTGGGGACCACGCTAAAGGACCCTTTTGGCCACTCCCCTCTTGCTCATCCCGGCCTCGCCCCTGCCGCAGAGCCGTCCCTGGGACGCCAGTGGGAGCGGAACCAGCACAGGGAGAGGGTCTGGGGACGCGCCTTGTCCCCTTGGCCACTCCTCCCCAGCCCCCGTGGCGCCACCCGCCCCCAACCCTCCCTGCAGGGACTTGGGTCTTGGCGTCCATCCCCCTGTCCCAGAGACACACCTTGAAGCCGTCATCGGTGGCGATGAGGAGAACCTCGAAGGGCTGCCCGTGCTGGAAAGGAATCCCCGAGCCGCGCTCCTCGGGGCCCCAGGTGCCGCGCTCCAGGCTGTTGAAGACCACCGCGGACTCGTCCAGCCGCGGGTTGAAATGTAAGGCAGCGTCGGCGCCCTGCTCCTCGCTGCACAGCAGGTTTACATGGAACCTGGGGGTGCCGGTTGGATGTGAGGGCCAGGAACCCACTCAGACCAATGTCAAGGGCCAACGGCCCGAGACACCTCATTCCCAGAGCACCCCCAAATTTACAGCTATCGGGCACCATAGAGGAAGGGGTGGTGGATTGATGGCCAGGGGTGGGGATTCCCAGGGCATCCAAAAATTTCCTGGGGGCCTGGGCACACATCCACCCAGACCAGGACCCCATCATTTCCAAAGGATCTGGAACCTGTCAAGGGGCCATGGTTGGGGATGGCCAGGGTGTCCCCAGTCCCCAGGGAACCTCTGACTCCCATAGCAATAGGAACAATAGCCAGGGACCCCGATATTTCCAGGACACTGTAGATTCCTAGAAGGCCTGAAGTCACAGGATTCATTGCCAAGGACCCCCAGATGCCCAGGGTACCTCCAGATCACAAGGCATCCATCCCCCTATTTCCAGAATCCCTGGAACCCAGTTTCAGAAGTCATATGACAATAGCTAGGAACCCTAAGGTTCTCCTGGAACTCTCAGATTCTTAGGGAGACTTGGGACCCAGCCACACAGTTATGGGACAAATAAGTGAAGACACCCAGATTTCAGATAGTTAGGATTGGCCTGAGCGCACAAAGACCCAGATGGGCAGAGATGGCCTTGGGGTGGGGGTGGGGGGCCCTAATCTCTGCAAGAGTTGGAGGTGAGTTGAACCCAAGACTTCCCACCCTCCCCAGGGCCTCACCTGCCCGTCTTGGGGACCACACCACGAATTCTCATAACGGTGCCCACACGTATGCCCTCGGGCAGTGAGGTCTTGTGGGGAATGGTCTGCAAGAGAAGGGGTGTTGGCAGGAAGAGTGAGCCAGGGAGGAACAGGGAGACAAAAGATGGGTCAGAGCTGGGGTGAAAGTCAACAGGACAGAGACCAGCAGAAAACAGAGAAAAGGAAAAGGATCACGGAGAGGAAGGGGACTCGGACAGAGAGAAAGAATGAGAGAAACAAAAAGAAGAATGTTTAGAGCGAGAGAGACCAAGAGGAGGCTGCAAAGAGGGAGATGGAGAGAATTGGGGGGTGGGTCAATCTCGGTCGTCCCCCATTCCCACCCTGCCCAGCAGGGACAGCCACGTGCCCAACCTCCTCAGCAAGCCCCCCGGGCCCCTGGAGCACTCACGTAACTCTCCGCCATGGCTGAGGCAGTGTGACAGGCAAGGGTGGCTGGCGGGGACAGCTGGGGGGCCTTTAAGAAAAAGCAGGGTGGGGCTGGCCCTGGTGACTCACCCCCCACCCACTTCCCCGCCCACCGCCCACACCTGGCACAGATCCTGGCCCTGGGGCCAGGGTGGCACAGAGCTCTCCTCCTGGGGTCTCAGCCTCCACCTCTGCATTCCGTGGGATCCCAGGTTCACTGTCCGTCTCTCCTTGGAGCTCTTAATAATAGTGACAAAAATGATAGTAATCATTACAGGGAATGCTCGCTGCGCCACCGCCCAGCCAGCCCTGTCTTCCTGCTGTCTGGCAGAGAGGAAAGACTCTTATGCCCATTTTATATGTAGAGAAGTTGGGTCCTGAATGGCCCGGGTGGGGCTGGGACTGTGGACCCTGCTGTCCCGGCTGTAGCACTTCCTACCTAGGGCCGAGGTCTGTCCTCATTGAAACCCCGGCTTTGGCCTCTGTAAATGCAATAATAACCATTACAACCATGACAGTGACAGTATGTAGGCTCCAAGGGGGGACAGGGCTTTTGCCTTATTTGTTCACTGTTGTATTACAGGTGCCTAGAGCAGGGCCTGGTACACGGGTGAAGCAAAGGAATAAAAGACAGAGACAACAGCTTCCCTTTACAGAGCCTCCGAGCCTGCCCAGGGTGTGCAAGAAATCATTCATTGCTCACAAGCCTGTGAGGGAGGGACATTGATAACCCCCATTTTACAGACAAGAACACTGAGGCTCAGAAAGGGGAAGCAATTTGCCAAAGAAGCACAGCTGTGCTTTCTTCATCTCTGGAAGTTTCTCTTTGTTCAGTCTGTCTCTGTAAATGCCCTCCCCCTTATCTCTCCCTGACTTGCAGGGAATCTCTGTCCCCTGTGTCTCTGTTCTGTTCCTTTCCTTGCAGACTCTTCCAGAGCTGCTACCCCTCCCCCTCCCCACTGAGTCCCACCCACCAAGCACACCAAGAAAGAGAACAAAGTGGGGACCCTCCACCCTGTCCCATTTCCAGCCCCCATAGGCCCCCAATCCCCAGGAAGGCAGAGAGGTGGGGGAGAATGCTCAGAGATGGTTCTGGAAGGCAGAGGAGAGGCAGGGCAGGGATGGGAAAGGAGAAGGGGGCCCAAGGGAAACCTCTCCTAAGCAGCCCTCCTCTGTGTTTTCCACTCCCCCCACTCCCCTGCCCCACCCAGCATGTGGGAAAAAGGCCTGAGGCAGAGGCAGGCCAGGGAATGGAAAGTTTGGGTGGAGACACCCCAACATAAAACCACCTCCCCTCCCCTGGCCTCCCAGACTCTCTCCCGTCCCCCTTGCCCATGGTGCTACCATTCTGGGGAGCAATGGACTCTGAGAGGGAGCCTGGGTAGCAGCATTTGGGTGGGGGCTGCAAGCACCCCCATTCTGCAGAGGAGAAAACGAGGCTTGGAGAAGGGCAGATGCTCAGCTGAGGCCACACAGCCAGGAAGCAGCCAGGGCCTGGGCTGGGGACATTTGAGTGACAATAGAAAGGACGGTACATGTTCAGGCTCTGACACCACCAACAGGTGTAATTTCCACGAGTGGTCAACGCCATTATTAAAATAAGAGTTTCCTTAGGTCTCTTTATGCTTCTTCACTCTCCGGATGTACATTGCAACTGTATCTCCTGGTGACTCATCTTTTTACTGTATTTCTTCATTGTAGCTTCATCTTTCTTCATCTGCAGGGAGCCAGCCCTGTCCTAACCTGCCCGTGATGATTGGCCAAATGTTTGCATCCACTCTTTTATCTGTTTAAAAACTTGGCTTGTTTCTCCTGCTTCAGCTATGTCACATCCTTGATTCTTATTTATTTCTGTCCTTTATCTGTTTTGTCAATCCCAAAATAATATTTCCCTGAGCTTTTCTGTGGAATTAATTAAAGCACTATTTCCCAATGCTCTTTTTTAAATCATATATAATTTGCATTAAATAAAACGTGTAGATTTTAACAGCATCATTCCATGACTTTTGATAAATGTGTGGATCTGTGAAACCTAATCAAGTTTCCTCCTTTGCCTTCCCACCTGCCCTAGGAAACTGCTGTCATTCTTGAGCTTTTGACAGCCACAAAGTTTCATTTGCCTTTAAAATAAAGGGGTGGGTGTGGGGAAGCAGAGGGAGCAGACTGGGTTTTCTGTATTTAGGTCTCCTTGGGGGAAATAATTTAGGTAAAATGTAACCTGATTATACAAATGGGTAGTTGTGAAAATTTAAAATCCCAGATTGCGTCAAGTTCAGTCGTTGATGATGTTTTGGCTGTTTTTATGCACAGAAAAGATAATTCAGGGGCTTCTTTGGTTTCATAAATTAACCTTCAAATGACAAAAATTACATGTATAAAAACCTGATTTTTTTCCTTAAGATTTTAAGTGCATTTGAAATCTTACAATTCTATTTATAAATACAGTGAATTTTATCAGTCCAATCACTTTTAAGGGGAAGCCTTTTCTGTATTGTTTTGTCCCATTTCTAAATGTAGTTAAACTCTTAAAAAGTTTTTAATTCAGTTTTATTGAGATATATTTACATACCAAACAATCATCCACAGTGTATGATCAGTTGCTCACAGTACCATCATATAGTTGTGCATTCATCACCACAATCAATTTTTGAATGTTTTCCTTACTCCAAAAAAATAAAAAGAATAAAAATAAAAGTAAGAAAGAACACCTAAAACATTCCATTCCCCCCAACCCCACCCTATTTTTCATTTAATTTTTGTCCCCATTTTTCTGCTCATCTGTCCATACACTAGGTAAAGGGAATGTGAGCCAGAGTTTTCACAATCACACAGTCACACCGTGTAAGCTACATAATTACACAATTATCTTCAAGAATCAAGGCTATTTGGGTTGCAGTTCCACAGTTTCAGATATTTCCTTCTGGCTATTCCTATACACTAAAACTAAAAAGGGATTTCTATTTAGCTCATAAGACTAACCTCCAGAGTGACTCTGGAGTCCATCTGAAATCTCTCAGCCACTGAAACCTTATTTTGTTTGATTTCTCTTCCCCCTTTTGGTCAAGAAGTCTTTCCCAATCTCACGATGCAAGGTCCCGGCTCATCCCCGGGAGTCATGTCCCACGTTGCCAGGGAGATTTACACCCCTGGGAGTCATGTCCCACCTAGTGGGGAGGGCAGTGTAAACTCTTAAAATTTTTAAGCTGTATTACCAAATACATTAATTTTTAAGTATTTCAGTGGTCTAGTAGACATTTCCAAGTAATAAAGTAACTCGTGCAAGTTCAATTATTAAATTGTAAACTACACAGAATACTCCGCCTTTTCTTCCTTCATTTCCTTTCTTTCCTTGCTCAGTGGGGCTGAACAAAGACAGCTTCTTAGGGGATGGAGAGGCCACAGGGGCCCTGGGTGGGTTGAGGGCGGCCACGCTGAATGGGGGTTCCGCGTGGGGTGGCTCCACGTGGGGCGTCTCAGCCGGGCAGGGTGAGGAGGGCGCGCCCTGCAGGGCCCGAGTGGGGTAAGAGCCTTGACAGGGCTGGGAGAAAGCGAGCGCTCCCTCTAGCGGAGAGGGGAGGGTTTTTGTTTTTTTGTTTTTGTGCTTTTTGTTTTTCTTAAATCATGGTATGTGCCAGGGTGCGCCACCCATTGAGAGCTTTAGACCCCAAGGTGGTTGGGAAAGTATCCAGGGGAGGCTGTAGGATGTCAGTTCCAAACAGGGAGACTGATGCCACAAACACAACTTTAATACAGCCAAAGGTCTACCTGCAGAGAATTTAAAGAGAACATTCTACAAAGCTTGTGGTGACAAATGGCATTTTTTCTCCCCACCCGATCTCCTCATTGCCCTGTGCGCAGGGGCAGAGCACTCTTTTTTTTTAGCAGAACCGTTACCCCGATAGCTCTAAATAATCTATATATTCCCACTTCTGGATGTCTAGTTTGGGCATTCTCTGCTGACTTCCCACCAAGGAGGAAGAGGAAGGAGCGCTCTTTGGCCTCCCTGCTCCCGGCGTCGCGAACCCGCAACCCTTCCTGCTCTCCCCGCAGTTACAAAGCGCTCTTGGGCGGATCGATGCCGGTGTTGACATCGCCGTGACAAGGTTAGCATCGTTCACCGCCGGCCAGCCAGATGGCCGACGCGCGAGGATTCCTCCTTTCTTGCGTGATGTTTTATTTTCCCTAGAGTTAATGATTGCCTTCTTTGGTTTGGTTTCCTTATGAATTGAAACCCTGAAATCTGTCCCTTGACAGATACGTACGGATGCATCAGCTATTCCTTCAGTTTCGCCTTCCTGGGGTTCTCAGTCCTGGCGCCTTCTCACCTGGCTGCGTCTTCCACCTGTCCCCAATTCCCCACCTGCCGAGGGAGGTGGTCGGCGCCCCCAGGCGGCTGTCATCCTGAGTCTCCCTCCACCTCCCTCCTGGGGATTCCGTCAGCCCCCAGCCTCCTGCTTTAATCCCACCTCCAGGTGCAGCTGGGGGCACTGATGGCTGAGCTGTTTGGGGGTCCTGGGTACAAATTGCGTTTCTTCTCTACTTCCCTTCCTCCAGTTTAGGATTCAGTTTGGGGGATTTGCTCAGCAGTTACCACTTACCCATTTCCTAGATTTGTCACTGTTGCCTCCTCTATACATCTTTGTCTCCGAGAGTTTATACCTTTAAAAATCCTTTGAAACCTTGAGAACATTATACTGAGTGAAATTAGCCAGACACAAGAGGACAAATATTGGGTGATTCTACTTAGATGAAATATCTAGAAAAAGCAGATTCATAGAAACAGAAAGTAGATTAGAGGTTACCAGGGGTCATGGGTTGGGTGGGGAGGGGATTGGGGAATGGGGAGCTAATGCTTAATGGGGACAGAGTTTGTGTTTGGGGTGATGGAAAAGTTTTGGTAGTGGATGGTGGTGATGTTGGCCCAACATTGTGAATGTAAATAGGAAAATTTTTAATTATATATGTTACCACAATGATTTTTTTTAAATCTCTTAAAACATAGTGGTTAAGATCAAAAACTCTGGATTGGCATGGATGATTGTATGGTTTGCGAATATATCTGAATGAAACTGAATTTAAAAAACAATAAAATTAAAACAAAACAAAACAAACGAACAAAAAAAACAACTCCGGGTTGGTATTCTGAGCTCTGTATTTCCTGGGGGAGTGATCTAGGGCAGTTACTTTCTCTCTGTGTCTGTAAAATGGAGATAAGAGCTGGTCCTTACTTTATGGGATTGTAGCGAGGAATGAAAGGGTTAAGGTTGATGAGATGCCTTAAAGCCCAGGGACACACGCCAGGACGTGCCATTTGGGTGTCAGTGTTTACTGTTAGTGGGGTTTGGGAAGACAGAAAAATTGCATATCATCTGCCATCTGCCAACTAAAGTTTGTTGTTCCAGATAAATTCACTGCATGACACATTGCACCCAAACCTAGCATCATGCTCGAGGATTCTGTGGATTAGGAATTCAGACAGGGCACTGAGGAGCTGGCTTGCTTCTGGAAGGTTCGATGGCAAGGGGTGGCGAGAAAGCTTGGAGCTGGAGCCTCAGGAGGCTTCTCCGCTCATGTCTGCTGGGTGATGCCGCCCGTCATCCAGGACCTCAGCCGAGGCTGCGACCAGAGTTCCTCCCTGGGGACTTTGCAGGTGGCACATGGAGAGCTGCAGGAAGATCGTTTTCTTTAACATAATCCTTGGAAGCTGTATCCTTGGTCGAAAAATATTGCTAGTTACAGTAGTACCAGCTGACCTCTTCATCCACACAATAAATATTGAAAATATTTGTGCCTCAGAGTGGCCAGGCTTCTTGCTTGGCAATTCAGAGTTCTGAAACGAGAACGCCAGCTTGCAGGCTGGCCACTGCATCAGCTTGCTGGACACCCCTTCACTTCTGCTAAGCTATCTTGGTCACAAGCAAGTTGTAAGCTGGCCCCGATTCAAGCAGATGGGCCGTGAACCCCATCTCTGAATGAGTAGAATGACAAAATCACACTATAGGCCATGCGATGGGAGATATTATGGAAGCCTCCTTTGGAAACTACGATTTGCCACATACTCAAACCCCGCTTGATGAAGTTTCAGGTCTCTAGCTCTATTCCCAGCCTACATTGCTGGGATTCAAATGACACATTCTCAAGCGTGATGTGCCAGCCATGTCCACCCAGGTGACTCCTTTGCCTGACCAATAAATGGAATTGATCTAGTGTTCCATCTACACCTCATTCCTTTCTTATTTTTCTTAACTGGTGGGGCCACAAGGCGTATGGAAATTCAAATGACACCTGATCAGAGTCTGCACACAGCTTGTCTTGTCTGGCTTTGAGGCCAGACTTGTGTCATGCTCTTTGTTGTTTTCTTTGTGAACACTTCTTCACAGCTATTGTTTGTATCTGTAGTATATTTTTTATTATGGAGAATTTCAAACATGGATGAAGGTAGACCGCACAGTACAATGAACTCCACTGTGCCTGTCACCCAGCTGGTGCCCATCAACCCACAGCATCTTCTGCCCTATTTGCACCCCCTTCCTGCCCCTCCATATTACTTTATTGTTTTATTGAGATAATTCAAATACCATAAAATTTACTCTTTTACAGTGTGCACTTTAGTAGTGGTTAGTATATTCTCAAGGTTGTGCAACTATCATGTATATCTAATTCTAGAAACCTCAAACCTATCATTTTCCCTGCTGCCCAGCCCCTGGCAAACACCCATCGACGTTGTATCTTTGTGGATTTGCCTATTCTGGACATTTCATGTAAATGGAATCACACAATATGTGGCCTTTCATATGCTTCTTTCACTTAACATAATGTTTTCAAGGTTCTTCCATGTCAGAGCATGTTTCAGAATTTATTCCTTGTCATGGCTGAGTAATATCCCACTGAATGGGTATAGCACATTCCATTTAAACGTTCATCCACTGATGGGCACTTGGGTTGCTCCTACCTTTTGGCAATTGTGAATAATGCTGCTATGAATATCCATGTACAAACTTTCATGTGGATACGTGTTTCCATATCTCTTGAGACTATTCCTAGGAGTGGAATTGTTCGGCCACACAATAACTATTTTTAATCTTTGAGGGACCTCCAGACTGTTTTCCGCAGCAACTGTGCCATTTTACATTCCCATGAGAAATATATGAGGATTCCAATTTCTCCATTTCCTTGCCACCACTTGTTATTATCTATCTTTTGATTATAGCCATCCTAGTGGGTGCGAAGTGATATTTCATTGGGGCTTTGATTTGCATTTCCCTAATGGCTAATGATGTTGAACATCCTTTCTTATGCTTATTGGCAATTTGTATATCTTCTTTGAAAAAATGTCTACTCAAATTCCTTGCTTATTTTCTTATTGGGTTATTTGCCTTTTAAGATACATTATTTTGCATATAATATAAATCATATTTATACCATATTTATATATAAAATAAATAATATATATAATTTTATCCATATAGAGGTTATATAATTCTAAAAGATAAGTCATCTTTTTAAACAAAACTACATTACTATTATAACTCCTAAAAAATTATACTGTTTGTATATGATACTTTACAAAATGCAAATGTATTTTTCCAACATTTTATTATGAAATGTTCAGACACACAGAAAAGTTAAAAGAATTGCTCAATGAATACTTTAATACCCTCCAACTACATCTACAATTAACATTGTTCTCTGCTTGCTTTATCATATATTGGTCTATCTGTCTGTCCCTATGTCCTTCTATCAATCCATCTTATTTGTTGATGCAATTCAAAATAAACTGTAGGGGGAGAACCTATGATGGCGGCTAGGTGAGACAGAGCAAGGAGACACCTCCGTGAAAAACAATGATAAAAACCAGAAAGTGACCCAGAACGTCACCTCCAAAGTAGCACCAGCCGGACAAGGTCTGCTAAAGCCACAGGGAACGTGCATTTGGTGAAATCAGGAGTCTGCATTCTGAAACGAGTGAGTGAGTCTTCTGAGT
>PVKY010004328.1:0-19508 GCA_004027775.1 Bradypus variegatus
AAACCTTGATGTGCATTCTCTTGTTTAATCCTGGAGCCTGCCCTCGAGGCAGGTGCAGATCCCCCCTCTGGAGGTTTGGTGATGAGCCCACTCAGGTTTCTTCCAGTTAAGAGACTCAACCAAGGGCCGGGGTGGGTGGGGCTAGGATTCGAACCCTGGTTTCTCTGACCTTTCCCACCAGCAGGTACAGTCTCCCCACCCACCTAGAGGTAGTTGTTACCAGCCATACACTCATGAATCAGATGAACCATTTCTCCTGAGCAGCTGTTGGGTTCCAGGGCTTTAAACTTGCATTTCTTCTCTTTTTCAGGAAGTCTGAGTTAGTGAGAGGTGCAGAGCTCTAGGTGGGTGGGGAGCAGAATATGTCTAGGTGGAAATATCATGGGCAAATTCATGTCAAAAAACAATGCTGCTTTCTCTGCTGCCGTAAACAAACATGTGGATGCTCTGTAGTTACTAATCTTGGAGAGATCTCCAAAATATCCAATTAGATAAACAAATAACATGCAGAACGGTGTGTATGGCGTACCAACATTTGTGCATCAAAAAGAAAAAAGAATATATGTATGTGCTTGCTTGTACCTGCATAAAAAGTCTCTGGCAGCTACATGAGAAACTGGCAGCTTAAGGGCAGTTTCTCCCCCCGCCCCCCAGGGAGGGGGACAGGGAGAGATGCCTTTTTTTACCCTTTTGAATTTTGAATCATGCAATTTTAAAAATTTTAAGGAAAATGAAAACGATATTCTTTTGAAAGCACAAATAGGTAGGTGTCACCAGCTATACACTCATGAATCAGATGAACCATTTCTCCTGAGCAGCTCGTGGGTTTCAGGGCTTTAAACTTACATTTCTTCTCTAACATCGCCTGAAAAGCTTATTTGCACCTTCAGGCAGTTCTTCCAGGGAGTCTGAGTTAGTGAGAGGTGCAGAGTTCTAGGTGGGTGGGGAGGGGAATATATTTGATAGCTGAAATTTGAACTCTAGGGAAGCTAAACATAACAGAGAAAAAGTTCAAGAACATTTGAAGAGAAAAGATCATTAAAGAGGATTTTATTCACTCAACAAATATTAAATGAGCACTTACTATATTCCTGATCTGCATGGGGTGCTGGGGTATGCCAGCACAGTTACGATGCCTGACTCCAGAGAGCTCACATTCTGCTGGGGGAAGACAAACAGCAAACAGCCAAACCAATTATTATTGAAAAGAATAACTAGAGCCTGTGTTGAGCTCTATGAAGGAGCAGGGATTTGCTCTGAGCAGGCAAAGCTGGGCTGCCTTGGACGGGATGGTCAGGGAGGGCTGCTCAGAGGAGGTGATATTTACACAGCAACCCAAACAATGAGCAGGAGGTGGCCCCCTGGAAGCTGGAGAAGCGCATCCCAGGCAAGTGGACAGCGAATGCAAAGGCCCTGGGGTAGGAAAAGTCTTAGCAGGCTGAGCTGGGGTCTGGAGCGACCAGAGTGAGGGAAGGGTTTCACACCAACATGTCTAGCAGGAGGAGAATCATTTTATTTATTTTTAATACACAATGGCCACTTTGTAACAATTCTAACAAGACAAGATGACAGAGCCCCCTTCACCCGTCATCTCTCCCCAAGTCCCTTCCTTTTATCACTTTGGTGTTGATTCTTCCATATTCCTTCCTATGCATTAAATATATAAATATATTTCTGTACAGAAATACATTGGTGGAGCATTTATAAACAGGATGATAGCACAAGTGTGTTTTCTGCCACCTCTAAATTTCACTCAATTTATCTTAAAGAACTCTATCAGTCGGTCCCTGTAACTCCAATACATTTTTTTTAAATTAACTCCTGATGTTTACTCTACAGACATTTATTAAACACCCACTAAGAGCCAGACACAGGATACAGAGATAAGCAAGACCCAGCCTCTGCTTTCAAGGAACTCACATCCTAGGAGGGGAGCCAGACATCAAATTAGGTATTTAAGGCACTTGAGGACTGGAAGGCTGGGAGGAGGCAATCAGCAGGCATGGGGCGCAGCTCAGCCAAACAGGCTGTGAACGTCAGGAGGAGGGGGCACGGAGAGAGGGGAGGGGGGCCCAGGTGAGGAGGAAATCATCCCAGATAGAGGTCACAGCATGTGCAAAGGGATGGAGGCATGACAAAGAGTGACAGGTTCAAGGCTGACAGCATCCTAGGGTAGCTGGCACCCAGGTGCCCAGAGGGAAGGAGGAGCAGGTAAGACAAAGGCCAGAGAGCCACAATTGCCAACAGTATGAGGCACATGCTATATGGCAGACATTGTTCTCAACTTTACCCATATTGACGTCTCTAATCCTTGAAGCCATCCTGGGAAATGGATACTTTTATCTCTGTTTTAGAGATGAGGAACTGAGACACAGAGAGGTTAGGAATCTTATCTGAGGACACACAGCTAGTCAGTGAAGGAGCCAGAATTCAAACCCAGACTATTTTTTAACCACTTCATTTTACTAGATCACAAACTTCAGGCTGTGGGGGCGGGGGAGCAGGGGGTGTCCTCTTGATGCCTGCAGGGCATTTGATCACTTTAAAAGGAAGTGGCCAGCAACCAGCTGATCCCAAGGATGCAGTGCAGCTGGCGTGGGATGGGCAGGGCGTCTGCCTACAGGGACCTGCAGGTGTGCAGGAAAACCTGATGATTCTGGGCCAGGAAAAGGCACAGCCACTAAACGCAAATGGAGATGGAAAGTGGGGCAGAGCTCCTCGTAGTCTGGAGGCGAGGGCACGGGCTTGTTAAGTGATGTTCTCAGAGGAAGGGGTAGACAGGAAGGGCCTGGGTGAGGAGGAGGATGGTGAGGGTGGAGAGCTGTGGTTCTCATTCTTGAGTATGAACACATTAGCTGGAGGGATAACACAGACTGCTGGGCTCCAGCTCCACAGTTTCCAGATTCAGCAGGCCAAGGGTGGAGCTTGATAATTTGCTGGACCTGCTTTGAGAACCGCTAATGTAGATAAAGGGAGAGGAGAGCAGGCTCTTGCACATTTGACTCTCTATTAGGCCCAGGACCCCAGGACTTGGTCGCTACTGTTGTATTTCAAGAGAGGAATTTATGGTGCAGAGAAGTTGAGTGACTTCCTGAAAATTCCACAACCACAGAGGCAGGGTGTTTCACCCCAAAACTCATGGTCTTCCACTTGTCCCCTGGCTTCCTCAGCAAAGGGACAGGCAGGGGGTCAGTGCGTCCCCCCAGGTTTGTCCTCTCTGTCCATCATCTTGTCCTCAATATCTCCTCTGCTAGGTGTCCAGCCCTGGGCTGGGGAGCAGGTGAGTAACAATAGGGGCACTCGTGGGAGTGGGGGGTGGCTAGGCCAGGCTGAGGGGTGCCTCAGTCATTGGCGGGGGGCAGCAGGTGAGGGGGAACCAGGAAAGCCAGTGGGTGGGAAAGCAGGAAGAGAGAAAAGGATGGAGGATACCCTGAGTATCAGGTATTTATTGAGCATCTTCTGTGTTCTAGGAGCTGAAAGGGTCCCAAGAGACCTGTTCAGATGGGGAAACTGAGGCCCAGATAGGGGAAGGGGCTTGCCCAGAGGCAGACCTGGAAATTGAACCCAGGTCTCTGCGTCCTGGCTCCCCATGGCCAGTCCAGGCATTCCCTGGCAGACTGTGGGGATGGAGCGCCCCTCCTTCTGCCCTGTGGGTGCTGGCTAGCAGCACCTGAAGGCAAAAGGGAGGCACCTGCCATTTATCTAGTTTCTATTAAGTGCCAATTTTCTCTGAAGCCCTGAAAGGCAGGTAACTGTTATCCCCATTTTGTTCGATGAATCACGACTGTGTGCCCAGCTCCTGTGCTAAATTAGCCCTTCACCTGCATGACCTTAGGGCAGCACTGTGAGGTCAGAGCTGACTCAGCAAGCAAAGAGGCTAAGGCTCAGAGAGATCAAGAATTTGCCCAAGATCACACAGCCAGTAAACAGAGGCACTTCCACCCTCTCACCTGGGGAGATAAGGATGCATTTTGGAGGAGGGTGGAGTTCACCAGACAGAGGGTGACTGGGTTGGGGCGCATCAGTTTATCCCTGCACTGGCCTGGACACTGGGCCTCATACTCCATTCCGTCCGTCCCCTGTCCTGGCAGCCCCTGCAGATAAGCCTGCCCCCTTTGGACCCCAACTGTCACGGATTATCCCAGGGACCCCGGGGACAGGGAGGGAACATCTGGATCCTGTTACAGGGCCTAGCAGGCTGTGTGTATGGTGGTGGTGAGGGTGGGGGGTACTAAGCCAGCAGAATAAGAGGCCTAAATGAGTTTCCGAACCTCAGCAGGCCCTGGCATGGGTGGGTGCGTGTCCAAGGGGCCACAGTCTGGGCTGAGCAGGAAGGTGGGATCAGGGCAGGCCGCAGAGCCCTTCCGGAGCCGCCAGGATGTGGGATTATGGAATTAGTTCAGGAGGCTGAGCTGGGCAGCGGCTGGCGAAGGTGGCCCCGTGCAGTGGCCCAGCCAGGCTCCATCCCCAACTCCCGGGGGGCCGCTGGCCTCTAGGGGCTCAGTGAGAACATGGTTTAGTTTAGGGGCCAGCCCTGTGGAACAGGTCCAATCAAATTCAGCTTGAAATTCCAGGCTGGTCACAGCAGCCCAGGTGAGGGCCACGTGCCAAAGTCAACAGTGAGGTGAGGGGTGGGGAAGTGGGTGCAGGGCATGGGGGTCCTCAGTGCAGGGACAGCTCAGGGGCTTCACTCTGATCAGGTTGCTACCCAGCATGCTCTGCTCTGTGCTGGGGAATTGGGGGATCAAGGAAAAAACCCACAATGTCCACCTTTTTTTTTTTTTACTCAGGTATAAGCCAAATGATTGTATGCCTGTTTTCTTCTTTTGTTTTTCCTTCCAGACAAGCTCTCCTCCTTCCTCTGTCTCTGCAACCCCTGGTCACCTCAATCTGCTTTCTATCTCTGCAAATTTACTATTGCTAGTCATCTCTTATAAGTGACGTCATACAATATTTGTCCTTAGGTACCTTGCTTATTTCACTGAGCAAATGTTTTCAGTGTTCTTCCATGTTGCAGCATGTCTCAGAACTTCATTATTTTTCATGACTGAATAATATTCCATTGTGTGCATGTACCATATTTTGTTTATCCATTTGTTGACAGGCACTTGTGTTGTTTCTACCTTTTGGCAATTGTAAATAATGCTATGATCATTGGTGTGCAAGTATCTGCTTGAGACCCTGTTTTCACTCTCTTTGGTTATATACACATGTGCAAGTGGGCTTGCCAGGTTGTTTGGTAATTCTATATTCAACTTTTTGAGGAGCGAGTCCACCATTTTCAAAGCTGTTACTGTCTTGTTACAGTTGGTTCTCGTAACTCCCCAAAGTGGGCATGGAAAGGGTACACTTGATGGTGAGAAAACAGAGGCTTAGAGAGGTGGAGTGAAGGGAGGGACAGCTTCCTGGAGGACATGAAGCTCAGCGGGAAGATGAGTAAGACAGAGAGGAGGTGAGGAAGGCATTCCCGGCAGAGAGCACGGCAAGAGCAAACCAAAGGGGCTGTGCTGCCCACGTGTCAGCAGGTGCCTCCTGGGGGCTGGAGGGTTGGCATAGGGCAGGGTTAAGAAAGAATTAAGATTAGATGGGGATTGGAGACTGTTGGTGAAGGGCTTTGAATGCCAGGCTGGATGGTTTGGACTTTGTCTTTGAGCCATTGTCTAAGAGCCACTGAAGTTTCCTAAGGATGGTGTTGACATAATTACAGATGTGTTATCAAGAATCATCAGGGCAACTCTCCCAAACTGGGTTAAGGAGAGGAAAGAGTGAAGAGGGCAATGCAGGCAAACAAGGGCTATACTGACAGGTGCCAAACGGATGAGCTACAGGATAGGTACATCGAGCAGAGAAGGAAATAAAATATTGTCATAATTATAGCTAAATGTTTACTGAGAACCTCCAACTGCCAGGCACTGTTCTGAGCTCTGTCTGCAAAGGAGGTGGCATTATTATCGCTGCTTCATAGACAAGGCAACCGAGATGCAGAGGGGCCATGTCCCAGAAAGCCACAGAATTAAATAAGTGGCCAAGGTGGGGCTGGGATGGACACCCTTTGGCTTCCCCAGACCCTGCTGCCCCACAAGAGCATGGGGCTGGTGGCCAAAGCCAGGGGTGGTGAGGCCTGGAACAGGAGTGCTGGCACCTAGAGGGACGTGGCTGGACCCCGAGGCACTGACCCCCAGCTCCTCTCCCTCCTGAGCCTTCCTCCAGATGCTCAGCTCTAAGAAGCGGCCTGAAAGGCATTGGCCATGGGGCAAGGTTTGCCCAAGGTCAGTGCAAGGCAAGCCTCAGACCATGGGGCAAGCAGGTACAGGTGATGGCAAAGGGATAGGGGACATTTACTCCCCCTCTGTCTTCTAACCTAGAAACTGGAAGCCAGGACATGTGGGCAGAGGGAAGGCAGTTCTCTGCTGTGGTTTTGGTCATGGGCTTTGGAGTCAGGCACACCAGGGTTTGAATCCAGGCTTTTCCTTGTACCAGCTGGATGACCTTGGGCAGATTACTTAACTTCTCTGAGCCCCAATTCACCTGTCTATAAAATAGGGAATCAGGATACTTTCCTCTCAGAGTTTTTTGTGAACATTACACAAGGTAATAGATGTACTCAGCCCTAGGACCTCGTAGGCATTTGTCTGTTTCCTAGAGCTGCTGAAACAAAGTCCCACAAACTGAGTGGTTTAAAATGAGAGAAATTGATCATCCCACAGTCTGAAGGCTGGAAGTCCAGTCAAGGTGTCAGCAGGGCCCTGCGCCCTCTGAAGCCCGAGGCAGAAGTCTTCCTTGCTGCTTCTGGTTTCTGGTGGTTTCCCTACAATCCTTGCTGTTCCTTGACTTGAAGCTGCTTCCGCCTTCACGTGGCCATCCTCCCCTCTGTCTCTCTGTCTCTGTCCAAATTTCCTCTTCCTCTAAGGACAATGGTCATATCGGACTAGGGCCCACCCAATCTGGTTGGGCCTCGTCTTAACCAAGTACATCTTTAAAGGTCTTATTTCCAAATAACGTCACAGTTATGGGACCAGAGATTAGGACTCAGACATGTCTCTGGGGAATACAGTTCACCCCTTAACAGCGTTCAGTAAATAATCGTCAGGTCAGAGCCTGAGCACCGAGCCCAGGGACCCTGTGCCACTGCGGGGGCTGCAAGTCAGCTCCGAGTTCTGGGTGCGAGCTCTGTGGTGGCTTCCGCACATCCCAAGGCAGGTGTGCACCACCGTATCCCGATGGGGCTACAGGTACTCCAGGCACCTGTACGTGGGCCGTGGGCCAGCGCTTCTTCGGGGCTGAGACAGGGACTGCAGTGACAGCCGGTGCATGACTGTGGCAGTGAGGACGGGGAAGGTACAGGCGGTGGAGGTGGTGAGAGCTGATGACAGAGGTGAGCATTGTGAAGAGGTTACGGCAGAGTCTTAGCCCAAGCCCCAATCCTGCCACCTCCCTGAGTCTTATGAAAATCTAACGTTTACCGAGCATCATGTGTGCTGTTATAAGACCTCTATGTGTACTGACAAATTAATCCTCCCGACCTCCCTGTGGGGTGCTATACCAACCCCATTTTAAAGATGAGGAAACTGAGGCATAAAGGCAGAGTGACTTGCCCAAGCTCCTAAGGCTACAAGATGGTTCAAGATTCAAACCCCATCTGACCCCAGGACCCACACACCTAAACACCCTACGCTGCCTCCCAGGCGCCCAGCTCATTCAAGAGTTCACACCAACGCTGCTCAGATTTTAGGAGTGGAATCGTAGAGAGTTCTGCAGTGTTCAGTGGATTTCCAGAAAGTCAAGTTGGCTGGTGTTCTAATTTGCTAATGCTACCAGAATGCAAAACACCAGAAATGGATTGGCTTTTTAAAAAGGGGGTTTATTTGGTTACACAGTTACAGTCTTAAGGCCATAAAGTGTCCAAGGTAACACATCAGCAATCAGGTACCTTCACTGAAGAATGGCCAATGGTGTCCAGAAAACCTCTGTTAGCTGGGAAGGCACATGGCTGGCATCTGCTCCAAAGTTCTGGTTTCAAAGTGGCTTTCTCCCAGGACATTCCTCACTAGGCTGCAGTTCCTCAAAAATGTCACTCTTAGTTGCACTTGGGGTATTTGTCCTCTCTTAGCTTCTCCGGAGCAAGAGGCTGCTTCCAATGGCCATCGTCAAAATGTGTCTCATCTGCAGCTCCTGTGCTTTCTTCAAAGTGCCCCTCTTGGCTGTAGCTCCTCTGCAAAATGTCACTCACAGCTGCACTGAGTTCCTTCTATTTGTCAGCTCATTTATATGGCTCCGGTGATCAAGGCCCACCTTGAATGGGTGGGGCCACGCCTCCATGGAAATATCTCATCAGAGTTATCACCTACAGTTGGGTGGGGCGCATTTCCATGCAAATCTAATCAGCACCAAAACGTCTGCTCCACAAGACTGCATCAAAGATAATGGCGTTTGGGGGACACATATATTCAAACTGGCACAGCTGGCTTTATGGAAAGGGCATCATGAAGCTATACCCATAGGAAGGGCAGTGGAGGCTGGAAGAGAAGAACCTGCACACTGAAGCCAGGCTGTTCAGGTTCAAATCTTTGATTTGACTGCTTGATTGCTGTTTACTGCTGTGTGTCCCTGGGCAAGTTGCCCAAGTTCTCTGTGCTTCCATTTCCTTATCTAGGGAAATGGGGTTCATGATAATAAGCGCTACTTCTCAGAGGGGTTCTGGGGTTACATTTTTTAATGATTGTATTATGCTTATAATCTGGCCTGGCAGACAGCAAACACTCAAGGAGCACCAGCTCTTTTGCCCAACAGAGGGTCCTGGGCTGGACCCCAGCATCAGACTGGCTTAAAACGTCAGGACCCTGGGGTTCTGGAAGGGAGAGTCCATCTGAACAGCAAGGAACCATCAGAGGGCCAGGGGCCCCAAAGCATCAGCAAGGACATTGCTGGCTCAGCGTCTAAACTTTTCATCCACCCTCCACCCATCAGGAAGCCATGTTTCCCTGTTCCCCCACCTCCACCCCCATCAGGGGGCCACCAAGGCCTGAAGGCACCTCGAGGGTCCTAGAGAGCCCCAGATACAAGGCCACACACTGGTTCGAATGCCCAAGGCACCTGCCCGGCCCACACCTGGGCCTTCCTCCAGTGGTGTCCAGCAGCCCAACCTTGGGTGACCTTGGCTGTCAGTGGAGTCAAGGTCAGTGATTCTGCAGGTGTCTGTTGAGCACCTGCTGTGTTCCAGGCACTGTCCACAGTGCTGCAGAGGCAGCTGAGAGCAAAGCCCCAACTCCGACCACGTGGTACATCATCCACAAGGACAGTGACGAAAAGAGAAGATTGCAGGCTTCTGGGAAAACAAGAAAAAACATTAACACTCTTGTTCTTCCACTAAACATTGGCTCAGTAAAGGCAAAACTAAAAGGATCCATCATGAATGTTAAAGCTGAATTTGGGGCCAAGAGAAACATTCTGTAAAGTCAAGAATACATGATAAAATGTCCTTCCTGGGGAACCTCCTTGTGCCAGTTTCAATGTATTGCGTCCCCCAAAACACCATTATCTTTGATGCAATCTTGTATGGGCAGACGTTATTAGTGTTGATTAGATTTTGGAATCCTTTGGGTGTTTCCATGGAGATGTGATCCAATCAACTGTGGACAAGACCTTTAGTTGGATAATTTCCATGGAGGTGTTGCCCCACGCACTCAGGGTGGGTCTGAATTAAATTACTAGAGCACTATATAAGCTCAGACAGAAGGAGCGAGCTTGCTACAGCCAAGAGGGACACTTTGAAGAACACACAGAAGCTGAGAGGGTAGCTACAGAAGAGAGACAGTTTGAAGATGGCTGTTGAAAGCAGACTCTCACTGAAGAAGCTAAGAGAGGACAAACACCCCAAGAGCAACTAAGAGTGACATTTTTGAAGAACTTCAGTCTAGAGAGGAACATCCTGGGAAAAAGTCATTTTGAAACCATAACTTTGGAGCAGACTCCAGCCACGTGCCTTCCAGCTAACAGAGGTTTTCCGGATGCCATTGACCATCTTCCAGTGAAAGTACCGGATTGTTGATACGTTACCTTGGACACTTTGTGGCCTTAAGACTGTAACTGTGCAACCAAATAAACCCCCTTTATAAAAGCCAATCCATCTTTGGTGTTTTGCATTCCGGCAGCATTAGCAAACCAGAACACTCCTTAACTCATGGCCAGGACAAAGTTCTCCACCCCTTGGCCTCAGTTTCTTCCCTGGGAAAATGGGAGTCATAACTCCCACCAGGCAGGGTGGTTTGCCAGGCTCCAAGAGATCCAACCAGGCAGTCTCTGATCACTAAGCAGCTCTGCTGAGCGCCTGCTGGATACGCTGCACCATGCCGCCTACCGAGCTGGGATCCCATCCATGACTCCTTCCTTGCCTGCCTCTGCCGGCTGCCTGCCTGACCTGGGTCTCTGCCAGCGGCCTCAGCAGCCCGGGGCTCTGGGCCGGGTGCCCCAGGCAGGAAAGGGCCGGTGGCTCCTTTAAGGCGGGCCCCAGCTGGGCCGCCTGGATATTGGAGTGGGGATTAGGTGGCGGGAGGCGCTGGCCCGGGCCAGATGCGCCTGAGCGGGGCCTCGTTATGTATTCATGAGCTGTGAGGAAAAGAAATAAAAGGATTCATTATCACCCAAACTGTTACTAATGACATGTACCTGGCGCCCGAGCACCTCTGGAAATCTAATGCGACACACTCCGAGAGAAAATGTATTCCCGGGCTCGGCTCCACAGCCGATGGAAAATGTCCCCTCCCCGCCCTTTCTCATTGCCATTCACTCGGGGCGACGTTTACAATTCTTCTGCCATTATGTCCGACCAGGGCCTCTGAGCCTCTGCCACGACCTGTACATTAGCTGAAAATTGGAAATTCCACAGCGTGGCCGTGGCCGTGGTGGGCTGGGACACAGCAGGGCCGCGAACCAGAGGGCGGGGTGGTGAGGGGCAGGGGCACGGGGACAGGGGAGGGGACAGTGCGGCGGCACTTGGATGCTGATGCTCTGTCCCCAGCCTGGTCACTCATGGCACCCAGCCCAGCCCTGGGGTGCCACCCTGTGACATCTTTGTCTTTGCTCTCCCATCACCCCCACCCCTGCTTTCAAGTCCTTGGGCCTCCAGCATAACAATCCGAATCCTTTGTTTGCTTTAAAGTCTCAATAAAAATACCCACAACTCAACCAGAAGCCTTGGCCCAGGTTTCACTTTACACAAACACACCAAGCACATCGTGTAAACATTCTCGCAGTTGCTCTTGAGCACTCTCAATTTATCTTGTGATGTAGGTTCAGTTCTGATCCCCATTTACAGATGAGAAAACAGAGGCTTGAGACATGAAGGGACAGAGCTGGGATTTGAAGCAGGGCTGGAGCAATTCCAGAACTTGTGCATTGTCCCAGTGCCACATGGAAACCCCAAGCTCAGGGCTCAGCTCCTCCGGGAAGCCACTGTGATCAGATCCATGAAGGGCACCTCCAGCCTGCACACGGCCCGGCTGTGGCACGTGGTGTGACGTGAGCTTTCGTTTGATGCACCTTCATGGGAAAGATGTGGCTGCCTGTCCCTATACTGGCACCCGTCACCTGGGCTTCCTGGGCCCTCCTGCAGTATCAGGGACCCAGTAGGTGCACAGCTAAGGCCTTGTGGAGTGGACATCCATCTGTACCACGTGGGGCAGAGACAGAGCTGGGAGAGACGCAGGGGAGACTAACTGGGGCCCTTCCCAAGGAAGAGCTTTGAGAACAGTTGCCAGGTGAAATATGGGATGCCCAGTTAAACTCGAACCTTACATAAATGACAAGTAACTTTTTAGTATACGGATGTCCCAAATATTGTTGTTTATCTGAAATTCAATTTTAGCTGGATGTCCTGTATATTTGTTTGCCAAATCTGGCAGCCCTAGCTTTGAGACACTCCAAGCTACCCCACACTGGCCCTGGCTCATCTGGGGTGGAGGTGAGGGGAACAGAACATGGGATCAGTGCCCAAACCACTAGTTCCCAAGCTCTTGGAAACTTCAGCTAGAGATTCTATTTCTCAGACCCCCTTGTGGGAGGTGTGGTCACATGACTAAGTTCTGCTCAGTGGAATGTGAGTAGAAGTGATAGCTGACCTTTCTGGGTCATACCCTAAAAGGAATAGGCAGACTTTTCCCTTGCCCTTTCCCAGTTCTTGTTGGCTGGGTTGCAGATGAGATGGCAGGAGCTGCAGCAGCCATTTGGAGACAGAGGCCACATCTTGAAGATGGCAGAGATGCCCTATCAGGCTTGCACCACTTATCTCTGTTACATTACTTGAGATAAAACAAGCAAACAAACAGAAAAACAAAAGAAACTTTTACCTTGTTTAAGCCACTGTCTAATTGGATCTATTTGTCCTAACAACTTAGACGGGATATACTCCAACTAATACACAACCCCATGAAAATGCCAGCCCCCATGAAGGTGGGGATTTTGTCAGTCTAATTCACTGCTATAACACCAGTGTGTGTCACTGAGCAGGTACTCAATAAATATTTGTGGAGCAGATAAATGAAAAAATGACCTAGATGATCTTTAAGGGTAGATTAATGAACAAACAGTTGATTAATTAATTACAATCATTAGCATTTATTGAAAGCTTGCTAAGTTTTAGATGTTTTAAATATATTAACTCCTTCAATCTTTGGAAACCTGTGAGGTAGGGACCATTGACATTCCCATTTTACAGATGGTAAAATAGAGGCAGCTTGTCCTAGTGCAGAGAGCAGGTAAGTATGTGCAGTCTGATTCTGGGGCCCTCTTATTTAACCTTATCCTGCCCCCTGCTAGAGAAAAGAATGAGCAAATAGGTGAGTAAAAGGGCAACTCTATAACTTCATTCATTCATTCATTCAACAAATATTTTGCCTAGTATGTGCCAGGTACTGTTCCAGGAACTAGGAAGTTAGCAGTGAGCAAGACAAACAGTGCTTATATTCTGGTAAGGAGACAGACAGTAAACAAGAAAAATAAGTAAAATATATTGTGTTACTGTAGGATTTATTTAGATGAAGTTCAAGAACAGGCAAATCTTATTTTTTCCTTTATTTTGGAGTAATGAAAATGTTCTAAAATTGATTTCGGTGACGAGTGCACAACTATATGATGATACTGTGAGCCATTGATTGTATACTTTGGAAGGACTATATGTCGTGTGAATATATGTCAGTAAAATTGTACTTTAAAGAAAGAATAGGCAAAACTAATCTATGGCGATAGACACGAGCAGAGTGGCTGCCTGCAGAGGGAGGGCTGACTGGAAGGGGCACAAATGGCCTTCCTGGGGGATGGTGATGTTGGATATTTTGATTGGGGAGGTGGAGATATGGATGTATATATACATCTGTCAAAACTCACCCAGCTGTACTAGGCAACATCTGTTCATTTTACTGTATATAAATTAAACCTCAATGAAAAATAAGCAATAGATATGTATACACACATATACACATATTACATATATATGGTGTTAGTGCTAATGCTAAAGAGAAGATAAAGGAGGGAATCAGGGGGTGAGATTTTATATTGAGGGATCAAGGGCAGAAGGGAAGGAGGGAGGGAGGAAAAGGAAAGGAAGGGAAGGAGAAAAGAGAGAGGAAGAAAGGGGTGAATGAATGAATGCAGAAATGGGTGACAAGTGAGTAAAATCTGGGTCTGTCCAGAGCAGCCTCAGGGAGCTTCCGAGCCCTGGGGAATCTGCCTGGGCAGGGTGGGAGGGGTGGGGTGGTTTTTATATGGGAACAGCCTCTTGCACAGGACCCTGCAGAGAGAAGTAGTCTGGGGACAAGCCTTAGGTCCCGGGGTCTGGGAGACAGGAGTCACCTTCAGACAGACCAATCAGAGCAAAGGAGAGTTCTCCACCTGCTCACCCTGGCCATCGACCCCAATTCTCTGCAAACATTTCCCCTCCCTGCCTCCCCCACTGACAGGACCTTCCAGTGGGTGGCACTGAGTCAAGTGAAAATCCATATAGAAAACAACGAAATCTTAAACCCCTCTCACACCATCCACAAAAGGAAATTCCAGATAGACTGCAAGTATAAATGCAAATAGCAAAATAATAAAATAATAAAACAAGAGAATGTCCTTGTGACTTTGTAGTAAACAAATATTCCTTAATTGGACCACATTTCTTTTATTTCCTTTATGCTAATCATAAAAGAAAAACATTATAAATCAGGCTATATTAAAATTATGAATTTCTATGCATCAAAAGACACCATTAAGAAAGTATAAAGGCAATCCACAAAGAAGAAGATATTTGCATGCATTTGACCACTTACATCCAGAATACTTTTAAAATTTTCTACCAATAAATAAGAAAAAGCCAAACCCATTGAAAAACAGTCAAGAAACTTGAATGGACACTTCACCAAAGAAACTATCCAAATGGCTAATGAATGTGAAGAGGTGCCCAACTCCATTAAACATTAGGAAAATGCAAATTGAAACTGTGAGGTGATTCCAGAAGACATTGCATGGAATGCACATAGCAGTGTTATGCGTGGTGGCCCCAACCAGAAACCATCCAATGTGTCTCAGCAGTAGAACAGATAAAGAAATTGTGCTATAGTCACCCAGTGGGGTAGGATAGTACACAGCAGTGAGAAGGAATGAAGTATGGCAATGCAATAGCATGCCAGGTGGAAAGTCAAGAAGCCAGACACAAACAGGCATGTGCCCTGAGCTCTGAGTTTCCATCTGTATGCAAGTGGTTACCTAGGGGGTGGTGACTGGGGGAGAAAGGAGGGGTCCTCGGGGGGCTGGGATGTTCTTTCTGGACCTGGCTGCTGGTTGCCCTTGTGTGTTTACCTGGTGAAAAATTTTCCAGCAATATGCTTAGGATTGTCCTCTTTTCTGTATTTATTTTATATGTCAATAAAAAGATTTATAAAAGAAAATCACTGTAAAGTCAAAGTCTGGCAGCGGTCAGCAGGGCTCAGCTTGTCATTCTCCTTGGCATCATGAAGAGACATTTGCCACATCTCGGTAGCTGAGCTCTTTAGGAAAACTGGTTTTTCTTCGTGGTTAGTGGTCTCTTTTTCTGAGAACTTCGTTTTCCTTTTTCCTATGGTTTGAGACAGAGAGAAGGAGAGAGAGGTATCATGTGGTGGGGGATCGGTGGGAGGTTGTGGACACTCTGCCCAAGGAGGGATGAGTGGGACTCTCGTTCCATACCCCAACTTTGGAAATCACTGATCTGATGGAGTTTTCCACTCAGTGTTGCTCAGCCTTCTACCCCTAGAGCCTAACTCAGTACTCAGCATACAAAGTTGCTCAATAAATACTGGCTGAACAAATGCATATAAAAATAAATGAACAAATGAAACAAAGGCTCCATGGCACCTCTGACCTTGGTTACACACCTCCAGTGACAGGGAACTCATTCCCTCTGGAAGCAACCTGACCTATCATTGGAGAGCTCCAGTTGTCAAACACCTGCCTTTCCAATATGGGACAGGTTTCCTGGGGATGAGCCTGGACCCAGCATTGTGGGTTGAGAAAGCCTTCTTGACCAAAAGGGGGAAGAGAAATGAAACAGAACAGTGGCTAAGAGATTCCAAATGGAATTGAGAGGTCATTCTGGAGGTTACTCTTATGCATTATATAGATATCCCTTTTTAGTTTTTAGTGTTTTGAAATAGCTAGAAGGAAATACCTGAAACTGTTGAACTGCAACCCAGTAGCCTTGATTCTTGAAGACGATTGTATAGCTATGTAGCTTACACAGTATGACTATGTGATTGTGAAAACCTTGTGGCTCACACTCCTTTTATCCAGTGCATGGACAGATGAGAAGAAAAATGGGGACAAAAATTAAATGAATAATAGGGGGGATGAGGGGAATGGGATGTTTTTGGGTGTTCTTTTTTACTTGAATTTTTGTTCTTTTGTTTTGGAGTAATGAAATGTTCAAAAATTGATTTGGGTGATGAATGCACAACTACATGATAGTACTGTGAACAATTGATTGTGCTCTGTGGGTGGTTGTAGGGTATGGAATATATCTCAATAGAATTGCATTAAAAAAAAAGCCTGCCTTTGGGTGGAGCCCCTCACCCCCCTCTCCTGTTGTCCAACCCCCCGCAGTGGGATGGGTCCCAGCCTCACCTGCCCCCGGCAGGGCAAGGGAGAGGGGAGGCCTGAGAGTGGAAGAAGGTAGGCAGAGGTGGTTTTAAGAACACACTATTCATTCATTCACTCATTCATTTATTCATTCACTTAGGAGACTGCCTCTGCTTCCTTTTCCAGGCTAAACCCTGAGCTAGACATTAAGAACAGAGACAAATAAGAAACCATTCCTGCCTTCAAGGAGCTTCCAGATCAGTGGGATCAGGCAGACAGGTAGATGTGTCTGTGCAGTGCCTGGGCCCAGCTGAGTGTAACAGAGCACAGCCCGGGGCTGGGAGCCAGGCAGGAAGAGGGAAGAGATGTGTGGGTAGTGAACTGGGAGGGAATTGGGGAGGATAGCAAGAGATGAGGCCAGTGTGAGGGAGCCACAAAAACTCCTACTCTGCTGACAACACCCAGTTCTAGAAGCCACCTCCACACAGACTGTTAAAATAATGCATACTTCTGGGATCTGCCCAGACTGAGTGAAACTGCTCAGCCAGTGGTCACCCAGGAGCCCCTGGGGGCAGCTTGCATCATCAAGGCAGGGAGGGAGGATGGATGGGAGGGAGGGAGGCTCCCCGTTGCCCAGATGGGGAGCCCAAGGCTAGAGAGCCCTCTCTAGGTGGCTCAGAGCCTCTGCCTGGCCCTGCTCCAGGTTTCTGCTCCCCCCACCCTGTGCCCCCCTCCCCTCACTCGTCAGTCCTCTCCGGCAGTCTGGCAAAAGCTTTCCAATTTAATCAAGGATGGAGACACTACCCCTGCTGCCACCGCATGTTCTGCCCACAGCCCAGGACGTCACAGACACTGTTCTGCTGTGTTTGTCATCTTCCCTGGCAAGGTGCGAGTTTTCCAAGGTCCTGGACATGAGGCCTCAGCATCTGGACCCAGAGTGCCCACAACCCCCACCTCCCACTTCACATAAGCCTCCCCCCACTTCAGGGATGTGGGCTGCAAGCAAAACGGAAGAGGGTGGGACTCTAATTCAGATGCCTGACTGGGGCAGGTGGGGTGGTGGAGGGATGCAGATGCTGGCTTGGGAGCCCCAGCTCTGGTCTGGGGGACTTCAAATTGTGCTCAACTCCCTTCAGCCCAGACCCTGATTCTTTCCTCTTTTCATCTTCAATTCGACAAGTGTCGTCTGACCATATTCTTTGTGCCAAGGACTGGCTGAAGCCCTGAAGATGCTACAGTGAACAAGATGCAGTTTCTGCCTTTAGATTTCAAAGTCCACTGGGCCTCAGTTTCCTCATATGAAAAATGGGGCCCCAATCCTCCCTGGACAACTTCACAGGGCAACTGTGAGGCACCCGGGAGGCTCATGATGGGGAAGTATTTAGTACAGTGGAATGAAGTCCCAACATGGAGTCGAGAGGTCTGGGTTCGAGTCCCAGGGTGGCCAGCAGCTGGCTGGGTGACTTTGGGCAAATCATGGTCCCTCTGGAACCTGCCTGCTCAGCAGCAAAATGGGGAGAGGGAAATAATCAACCTAATGGCTAATTACCCAGCACTTACCATCTGCCTGGCACTGTTCTAGGCACTTCACAGGCATTGGATTAATTTAAGCCCAAGACCTCCCATTTTACTGATGGAGACACCAAACACAAGAGGTCAAAGGACTTTCTCAAGGTCACGCACTAGTGGGTGCGGGTGCTGGAGCCAGGTACAGACCCAGGCAGCCTGGCTCCGGAACCTGCTTTCTTAACCCCTGTGCCCTGCTGCTTCTCACCGACCAGCCAGATCCCGAGGGGATAAGCACCTTGGCTAAAACAAGCAGGCATTGCTGTGCCCCCCAAGAGTGCTAGGCACCCTTCTAATAAGTTCATGTAGAACAGAGGCGTCTGCAGTGTTCCCTTGGGGCTCTCAGCAACCAGGACTGATTTCATTCATACATTTCTTGGTATGTTTTTGTTTGTTTGTTTGTTTGTTTATTCTAAAAAAAAATCAGGGAGCTCCCTGTTGCTATACAGCCCATTAAACTTCGGGTTCCCCCAGGGTGAGAGCTATGCCTCCTCCATCAGACTTACTGATTCCCCAGAGCAGGTACTAGGTCTCCCCCATCAGATACGGGAATGTCTGAAGCAGGGTCTGCTTCTCCCTCACCATCCTGGGAGTTCCCCGGGGGTGAGCACAGGAGGGGGAGCACCGGGTCTCACTGCACCTGCCTGTCCTTAATGTCCCCAGATTCCCACCTGAGACCCAAGCCTCCATGGAGCCGCCTGGCCCACCTCCCCAGGGCTCCCACCTGCCAACGACCTTCTCTAGCCTTGGAGAAATGAAAGACCCTCTCACAAATCACTGCTGCAGTTGGCTGAACGTGAGAAACCTTGAGCTGGGAGCACCAGCTGCTGAAGTGCTAAAAGTTAATTCAATTAGCCAGGGCTGGTGAAGCGTGGGCAACCTGCCTGCAGTCGCAGCCCAGCAGGCTTCTGGCGGAAACCTCCACGCCTATTTCAGAGCCGCCCAGCTTCCAGGTGACATCCCCACTTCCCCTTCCACACCCCAGGTGGCGGCCCCAGCTTCCATGGTTTGGGAGAAATGAGCAAGTCCAACCCCGTCTTCCCCAAGGCCATCGGCAAGTTGTGGCAGTGTCAGGCTTTGAACCCAGGACTTCTGACTCCTGGTTCCAAGCTCTGCCAAGACCTTTGCATCACCTATTTCCTCTGCCTGGAATGCTCTTCCCCCAGATCTTTGCTGGGCTCCCTCCTGCTCATCCTTCCGGTCTCAGCTCAAATGTCACCTTCTTGTTCAGACCATCTATAGCATAGGTCCTTCCCTGGTGGTTTCCACCCGCTTCCTGCTTTATTTTCCAGCTGCACTTGCAAACCAGCTGACATTGGCTTCTTGACCTGCTTACCACCTGACTATGCTTTCAGACTGTCAGCTCCAGGAAGGCAGGGCTGTGTCTGTCTGTCTGGTTCGTGTCGATCTTGGGCACTGGTATATTGTCAGTATCAGCCATGTATTGCCTGAAGACATCTTTGTGATGTGAAGGTATGAGGGGCCATGAGGCCCCCACTGCCTGTGACTCGGGCCTCTGCTTCTGTGGCGGTGGCAGGAGGGATACCCAGGGGGACCGGCGCTGAGGATCCACGCCCCTCCCTCCATCCAGCTGTGGCTGCAGCCGCCTCTGATTAGGCCCCAATTAACAGAGAGGCCTTTCAGCCTTCCACTTTCATTAGTCACATGAGATCTTAGCTGGGAAGTCTGGCTGTGGCCAAAAAAAGTGGTCTCCAGAGAGGTAGGTAGGAAAGGAGGTTTGGGAGGGGCTTGGGAGCTGGGGTCTCAGGCTGCTGGAGGGGTGGGGGAGCAAGTGGAGAATGAGGGGCAGAAGCTAGGGGTTGGAAGGGTCCCCTGGGGGGTGCCTCTGCCAC
>PVKY010004329.1:0-19523 GCA_004027775.1 Bradypus variegatus
CCACATGCTCCCACCTGCTCTCCCCATCCTCACCGCTCACCTGGACCACCACCACACGCTCCCACCTGCTCTCCCCATCCTCACCGCTCACCTGGACCACCACACACTCCTACCTGCTCTCCCTGTTCTCACCACTCACCTGGACCACCGCGCTCCTACCTGCTCTCTCACCTGCTCTCCCACCTGTTCTCCCTGTCCCTCCCTTGGCTCTCCAAGACACCTCTCCCACAGCCTGAGTGAACTTTTTTATTCTCCTCCCTATTTGTACCATCCTCAAATACCTTATTTTACAATAGGATCAAGAGTTTATGAATAAGATGAGTGGCCTTTATGGTTAAAATACCAAAAATGTGAAGATATCTTCACATCTTTAACCTCCCCTAATAAGTGAATACAGAGATTGTCAGGAAATTCTTTCTGTACTCCATGGAGCCGAGCCCTGCGGTTCCCAGACCTGCTGAATCAGGAACTCAGAGGTGGCTGATCGGTCCTTTTATATATAAGACAGACCAAGTCACTTCTCTGCTCAGAGCCCGTGGTGGCTCCCGCTTGACTCAAGAAGAAAGCCAACAAGCGTACACAACATACAGTCCTTATAACGTACGGCCAAGGCCCTATATCACAGGCCCCTACACTGCCCTCCTGCTACCCCTGGGACACTACAGGCATGCTCCACCTCGGGGCCTCTGCATTCACCGCTCCTTCTGCCAGGAATGTTCTTCCATCACTTCCTCACCTGTAGGGAGGCCTCCCCAACCATCTGCCATCCAGCAGGAACCCACACTCCTTCCCACTCTCTGCAAGGACCTGCGTTCTGTAAGCACGGCAATCTTTGTTTCATTCCTTGATGAATCTCCAGCACCTGGAACAGTGCCTGGTACCCAGGAGGCTATAAATATTTGTTGAATGAAAGAGATTGTGCATGTAAAATGCTGCACCCAGGCCCTGGCACACTTCAGATCTTTTCAATAAGTTAAGAGCTTAAAAAAGAAAGAAACCTGAGAGAGGAAAGAAGAGAAGGCAGCCTCAAGTAGCAGGAATATTCTGACCCCAGCTCTCTCTCGCCTGTCAGTTATTAATAAAAACAGTAGCTCTTACACTGGAGCATTTACTCAGTGCCAACACTACATGAAGCACTTTCTAGAGATCAGTATCGCCATCACAGCAGCCTGCCATGCTGACTGTCATCTCCCATTCAGAGCAGAAAACCGAAGCTCAGAAGGGTAGATGGTCTCACCCAAGTTGCCACTGCAAGTTGCATGCTCAGCACCCAGGCCTGTCAGATTCTGTGCTCTGAACCATTGGGAACAGTGCTGGCTTCAAAGGGAGTCAGAGCTGGGCTCTGTTGTCTGCCGCTTTTTCTCAACTGCTCCACAAGAAAGTGATCCCACGGGCGTCTTCTCTCCGATGCAGGTTCCTCATGAGAGTGCTGGACTCTTACGGGGACGACTACCGGACCAGCCAGCTCACCATCGTGTTGGAGGTGAGCGCCTGGGGTCCAGGGGCTGGGGGGAGCTGGGCACCCAGGATGTCTACCCCCCACCCTCCTCCTCCCTGCAGGATGAGGGCAGCCAGGGCACAGATGCCCCCACTCCAGGCAATGCTGAGAATGAGCCTCCGGAGAAAGAGGGGCTGTCCCCACCCAGAAAGACTCCTGTACCCCCAGAATCCAGCAGCCCAGTCCCTGGCGAGGGGCCCGGCGGGCGGAAGAGGCGGCGAGCGCCCCGGGATGGACGCCGAGCGGGCACTGCCCTGACTCCAGAGCTGGCCCCAGTGCAAGTAGGAGAGGGGTGGGGACCCAGGGCTGGGGTGCAATCAGGGGCCCCCGGGGTCTGCTGCTGTGTTGAGAGGCACATATAGGCATCCAGGCCCAGGGCTGTAGAAAACTAGAGAAAGGAGGGGAAGCAGGAAGGGTCAGAGGAGGTCTGGGGTTGGGCAGAGGAGGTGGAAAAAGTTGGGCAGGGGGTGGGTAGGAAAGGAAGCAACAGTGGAGAAGAAGAAAGACTTGAGGAAGTGTGGGGGAGAAGGAAAAATAACTGGAAAGGGTTGAGAGTGAAGAAGGAGGATGGGTGGAAGAGAAGGGAGTGAGGGGAGAAGAAGTGAAGGAATGTTTGGACTTCGGAACTTGCCTCTGAGGTGCACAGAGGAAACATTGTCTGGCCTGGGAGAGCAAGAAGGCTGAGTGGTGGGTCTTCTCTTGGTTCCCAGGCCTACTCACATCTTTTCCTCAACTTCCCAGATTAAAGTTGAGGAAGACTTTGGTTTCGAAGCAGACGAGGCCCTGGATTCGAGTTGGGTTTCTCAGGGGCCAGATAAACTGCTGCCGTACCCCACCCTAGCCAGTCCCCCCTTTGACTAACCACCTCCCAATAAACTGACCCCTACAGTGTCCTTGGCCAGTCTCTGCTGTTCCCACCCCTAATCATACACACTCCCAGGTCTAGGGCTGGTTTTCACATTTTTATTGGGTGCCTCAGGGGAGGGGATCTCCTCCCTGTCGATGGAAGTGCTCACAGATTCTTCAGCCACTCCAAGCTTGGGCCCTGCGGATCCTGGGGGTGACTGGGCACGTCGGGCATGTTGCCATCATCTCGGATGGGCACTGGAGGACAGGACGGGAGGACGGGCCTCTGAGACCAGCCAAACTCCAGGGCCCAGAAAGAAGGACTGAGCTGTCATTTTATATTCAGAAAGGGAAATGAGACCCCAAGGGGAAGACAGAGAAGAGGGGTGGGAGGCAACAGAATCAGAGAAGCAGAGAGAAGTAATGTGTGACCTAGAGCTAAAGACATCAAAAACAAGGAGAGGGGCAGAGATCAAGAAGATTCAGAGGAGGAGGTATACACAGAAATGAGGCAACAGAGGACACACAGATGGAGCCCTCTAAAGACAAAAATCCAGAAAGCAAAGAGATGGGACCCCAGAGAGGGATAGAAATGTGGAAAGACAGCAGAAACTCAGAGTGCAAAAATGGACAGTGGGTAAATTTTATGGTATTTGAATTATACTTCAATTTAAAAAAAAAGAAAAGGACACCGCAGACTCTCCACTCCCTGCGGAGAAGAGATCTACACTAATTGTCCTTCCCCCAGCAAAGGAGGGCTGGGTCTCTCCCAAACAGCTCTGCTCAGGCACCCACTCACCTGGGTAGTTGTAGGGTGTGGCCTGGTTGATCATAGTGGCATACTTGGTGTAGGGACTCAGTGCAGGCACGATTATAGCTGTGGAGAGACACAGGGGTGAGGGCCTGGGTAGTAAGAGAGGGAGGGGGACAGAAGCTGAATCTTAGCAAAGGTGGGGGATGGGGGATCAAATACAAGAGGTGAGGGGAGCAGAGAGGTCCAGCACCCCCAGAAGGACGCTTTGCTGTGGGGCCCTCTGGCACCCTGGGAACCCCCATTTATCAGTAGAGAGGTTTACAGCTCTTAGAGGTGGGTAGGAGCCAAGCACTGAAGCCCACAACAGACCTAGAGAGCAGAGAGGAAGGAGGAAATGGGAGTAGTCATGGAATGAGAGGTTTTGGGTATAAGGGTGGTCATGGAGCAGCATGAGAGGGGGTGTGACTTAGGAATGTTCCAGAGAAATCACAAGCTGTTACAGACTTAGGGGGTGGTGGTGGGGAGGAAGGGTGTACAGCAGGAATGTTCAAGGCCAGGGCTGCCCAACAGAAGTATGATGTAAGCCACATGGGAAATTTTACATTTGCTAGTAGACCCATTAAAAATTAAAAAGATACAGGTGAAATTAACTTTAAAAATGTACTTAACCTAGATAATCAATATAAAAAGTTATTAAGATGCTTTACATTCTCTTTGTCATGTTAAGTCTTTGAAATCAGGTGTGTCGTTCACACCAGGCCCCATTTCAAGTGCTCCACGGTCAAGTGTGGCTCGTGGCTGCTGTACTGGACAGTCCAGTTCTAGAACTTGCCCCAGTTCGTGATCTATCAGCCAACAGTATTGGCAATACCAGAGAACTTGTTAGAAATGCAGAATCCCAGGCCTCATCCCAGACCTACTAAATCAGAACTTTCATTTTTAACAAGACCTCCAAGTAATTCCAATGCACACTCCAGTTGAGCAGTCCTGTTCTAGAGCAGAGCTTCTCAATCAGTGTGGAACATTAAAATCACTGGAGGATTTTCACAGAATACGGATTCCCCAGCCCCACCTCCGTCAACTCAATTCAGAGTGTGCATGTCAGGGAAGGGGAGAGGGAAGGGAGGATTCGTTTTTTTTGTTTTTTTAGCTCCCAAGTATTTTTAATGCAGAGTGAATCGAGAACCTCCTCTTTGCGGGTTCATGGGCCTCTTGGGTAGGAGCCCAGGGTGGAAGTGGGGTGTAGAACTACGCAATACTCTCGGGAGAAGTGCAGTTCCTAGAGACAGAGGAGCTTTAATGTTGGGGATGGGGCGGCAATGGGGCCTTAGGGTGCAAGGGGTAACGATGCTGGGAGGTGATGCCTCTTGGCACCTGGGACACTCACGCACCGAGACCCCCGATGGTGAAGGACACGACCAGCACCGGCTCCTTGGCCCAGGCATTCCTGAGGAAGGCGGCGACTCCTGCAAGGGTGGGCGAGGAGGGTCACCCCTGCAGGGGCTGCCCCAGATGACCTCCAGCCCTCTCGTGCCACCCCCGCCCAGGAGACCCGCGTGACCTGTGCGCCCCCTCCGGTACGGACCCCACTGCCTCAGGGGTGCTCCGCCATGCCCTCCCCCGAGCGCCGTCCGGGGATCCCGGAGCTACCCGACCCCCGCGAGCCGGCTCAGCACTTACTTGCGGCCATCTTGGTCTCGGCGACTGCGGCGGGGACGCGGAGCACTCTGGGAGTTGTGGTCCCTGCATGGAGGCACCGCTGCCTGGAACTGCGCGTGCGCGCAGGCGCGGAACGACCATCCCGGTGGCTGTCCGCCTGTCTTTCCCTTGCTGCTGCGCCTGGTAGGGGGTCGGGTCTTGAGGCTCTCCTTCCTTTCCTCACCCTAAAAGCCTATTCGGAGGAGTAACTTCCAGTCCTCCTGCTACGACCCTCCTAAGGCGGCATGCAACAGTCATTTTATACTTCACTTATAAAATCCCATTTCACAGGTAGAGGAACGGAAGCTCGGAGAGGACAAAAATGGGCGTATTTATCATGTTGGCCTCAGCTCAAAATCAGCTTGTCCGGGAAGCGCTAGCTGTCACCCCGGACGGGGTGGAGCCTTCTCTGGGCCCGTTCAGTGACCTGTACTATGTCCTTTATAACTTAATCACGCTTTCTCACTCCCTGCCTCGCTCTGTCTCTCTCTCTTTAATCGACTTGTCAGGGTCTGTCTTCCCATTAGCCTAAGAGCTGCTTGACGGCAGTGATGGGGTCTTACTCCTCTCTTGCCCCAGCATCACGCAGCACAGGATCTAGCATGAAAAATGTGCTGATTTAAAAAAAAAAAAAAAAAAAAGAACTAATAAATACAACCGGTTATGACTGCTCCATCTCCTAACTTTTTCCACAGCACCATGGGGCTGTGACACAGCCACCCGGGGGTCCCACCTCCTTCCCCCTTCACTTAACGGGGCGCTGGCTCTTTCGGATGTTGCCTCATTTCCTGAACACGAGAAGGGCACGGCTGAGCCCGGCTTCGGCTCCGGCTCCAGCGCAGATCTGCCCACCATGGCCCTGCTGCTGCTCCTCCTGCCGCTGACCCTTTGTGAGCAGCCCCCACCCCCACCCCCGGGTTCCTGGCTGGACCCAGACACCCTGAAGGAGGAGGGGGCCAGGCACCAGACTACTGAGTCTCCCAAGGGCAGGTGCAGGGTGAACAGGCAGCAGTAGGTGGGGAGTTGGAATTGTGGGCCAGAAAGAGGGGACAGAATGGGATCCTGACCCCTGGATTCAAAAACAGGAGGACTCAGCCACCTCAAATTCCTGGGTCCCTAGAAAAGGAGGGGGGGGGCAGGATTCTTTGTGTCTTGAGGCTGAAGGAGGCTAGGGTTGGAACTCCCGGGGCTGAGGGAGGAGGGGGCTGAGGGCCTAAACTTCTGGGTCTTGAGTGAGGGGCAGGGAAGGGGGAGGAAGGGAGCTTGGGTTTCTGGGTCTGAGAGAGGGGAGGAATCTCTTGGTCCTGAGGGAGTATAGACTCCTAGATTCTGATGTGGGAAAAGGCTGAGGCAGAGCTCTTGTATCTTGAGAGAGGAGGGAGCTGGGAGCTCAGACTCCTGAACCCCAGTGAGGAGAAATTATAAATTCAGACTATCGGTCTCCAGGAAAAGGTGGGGCCCAAGGGCCTGAACTGTTGGGTCCAGAGGCAAGAGGAAGATGTTTCCTAAGTTGGTGGAGAATGAAAGTCTGGATTCCTCCTTAATGGGAAAGGAGGGTCTGGGGGTAGTGGACACATGTTTCCCAGAGGAAAGAGGGACTGGGGACTCAGATTCCTGGGTTCCCAATGAGATGTAACTGGGAGCAGCCCAGAGCTGCCAAAGACCCAGCCCCCCCCCCAACCTTCCACAGGGCCTCTGTGTCACAGAGTTGTCACTCCAGCTGGTAAGTAACACCCCCATCAAGCCTCCTTTATGCTGCTGACACCTCATTTCATTTCCAGCTACTCAGATTTTATTTTTGTGCCCAACCCCACCCCCGATTTCCTTCCTCCTTCCTTCCCTGCGTCCTCCCTCTGTTCCCTTCCTCCTCCCTCCCTCCTTCTCTTCCTCCCCTCCCTCCCTTCTTCCCTTTGTTTAATGACCAGTATAAGTTAGTGGTAAAGACCATAACATTTGGTGCTAAATAGACCTGAATTGGAACCCCAGTTTCTTAATTTCATTCATTATATGACCTTGAACAAACTACTGCTTGCAAAGACTCAGTTTCCTTCTCTGTAAAACAGGCTGTTTTATAAAATCACGTGTGGAAAGCCCTTAGCTCAGAGCTTGGCATTGGGCAGGGTTCAAGAAATAAAGATTCCCCAACTTCCCCTATTTGGAACCCTCTTCCCACGAAAGTAGGGTCCCTGCCCTTAGATGACTCTGGGTTTCTTCCCAAATTTTCTGAAGTTTGGATGGGTGGGACCTCTCCTTTCTCTCAAACCACTCGCCACTATGCCCCAACTTTAAATAAGGATCACCTGGGTAAATATTAATACCTTATCTATCAATTTACTTTAAATTCATTTTTATTGACAAAGTTAATATATATTCATGGTTTAAAAAATTCAGTGTTACCAAAGGACATGAAGAGAAAAGTAACAGCCTCCCTCTTCCCCTTCTCCATCTTCCTTAAATAATCTCTGACTCCTTACACAAAATTTCCAGGCATTCATACATATGTATATATTTATATACTTCTCTTTTTTTGCCAAAGCAAAAACTCCATGAGACACACTGTTCTGCAGCTTGCTTTTTTCATTTTATAATCTCTCTTGGAGATGTTTCCATATCAGTATAGCTAGCTCTACTTAAACTGTTGTCTAGTACTTGACGTGATATGGCTGAATCTAGTTTATTTGCCCAGTCCCTTCTTGATAGACATTGAAGTTGTTTCCAAATTTTTCCCTCCCCATAAGTACTGCAGCAAGTGCTCCAGGGAGCTATGAGCTCTCTTGTACACAGGTGTATGACTTTCTCTAGAGTGGTGTCTTAGTTGGGTAGAGCAGCTCTGCCAAATATCACTCCACCGGTTGGCTCAAAAAAGGGTAATTTATTGCCTCACAGCTTGGGAGGTTACAAGTCAAAAATCAAGGGCATCACCAAGGCCCTGCTTTTTCTCCAAAGTCTTAGTGTTTTGGTGGTGGCTCACTGCAATCTTTGGGGTTCCTTGACTTGCATCTCTGTCTCTGTTCCATGGCCATGTCCTTGTTTTCCCTGTGTTTCTCTGACTTCTCTTTCTTAGGTCTCCAGTGATATAGATTAAGTCTCATCCTGATTCAGTCGGCCACACCAAATAGGATCTTAGAGGATCACGTTCACCAATGAGTCCACACCTTAACTTACAATACATCTTCAAAGGCTCTTTTTTACAGCTGAGTCCACACCCACAAGGACACTTAAGATTAAGAACTTCAGAACATGCCTTCTTTAGGGATCCATGATTCAATCTAATACAGATGGAGGGTGGAATTGTTGGGTCATTGGCCATGCCCTCTGTGTGTCTTAACAGAAGCTGACAAGTTTTCTTCTCAGAGGGCTCTTTTCAAGTGCACCTATGTGTCTGTTTCACTACATCTTCACCCAAAATGAGTATTAACCATAGTTTTAATTTTTGATGTGATAGGCAAAAATATCTTACTGTTGCTTTATTTTTGATGATAACTACTAAGACATTTGTCTTCCAAATGTGTTTTGATCATTGGGCTTGCGTGAACTGCATATTTATACCCTTTGTCCAACTTTCTATTGGATTGGTTGTAGGAGTTCTTTCTATATTCTTAGCCTATGTGATTTAGGAGTAAATGATTTTTGCCAGTGCTGTCACTTTTCTTTTAGCTCCATTTGTCTTTTAGCATACGAAACTCTAAAATCGTGAAGTGGTCAAATTTATTAATCTTATTCTTTATGAATTTTTCATTTTGTATTTTAAGAGGGCCTTCCCTACCCCCAAGACAAATACATTTTTCTGTATTTTCTTCTAATGGTTTTATGTGTTTTTTTTTAAAAGAAGCATTTGAATCTTTAATTCATTTGGAATTTCCTTTAGGGAATGGTGTGAAGTAGGGATCCAACATTGTATTTTTCCAAATAGAAAGCAAAATTTGGCAGCTATTGAAACTTGTGACATACATTGCAGATATTCTGGGGAGCTCTTTAAAATGGCAGCTTTCTGGGGCCCAACCCCTTGACACTATGTTGATGAGCCATGCAGGAAAGCTCAGGAGTTTGTAACTGTGTTTGGGATTGTATTCTGCTCCCCTGATTGGCAGCTTGTTTTGAGAAGTCCTAGTTGTAGCCCAGCCCCTCCCCCACTTTACAAAAGGGAACTGAGGCTGAGAAAGTGACAGGTGACCTTCCTCCTTCTCGGACTTCCCCTCCATGCCCTTGGGCTCCCAGGAGGCCCAAGCACCCAGGCAGCCCCATCTATTCAGTATCCCCAGCTTCACATCTCAAGCCGTGGCTGGGGGCTCAGCCAGGTGCAGTCGTGACTCCTGGCATCAATGTAACCTTGAGGTGCCGGGCCCCCCAACCCGCCTGGAGGTTTGCACTCTTCAAGCCTGGAGCGACAAACCCCATGATCCTCCAGGATGTGGCCATGGAGATGGCAGAATTCTTCCTGGAGGAGGTGACCCCAGCCCAGGGGGGCACTTACCGTTGCTGCTACCAGAGGCAAGGCTGGGGGCCAGGTGTCTGGTCGCAGCCCAGCGATGGCCTGCAACTGCTGGTGACAGGTGAGTTGGGGGTATGGGGGAGGGAGCAGATGGGACGGGGTGGGGGATGTTGAGAAGAAGGACAGAGGTATTACAGGGAGAGTCGGACAAAGAGGAATACACACAGGCATAGAGAGAGAGACTGAGTCACAGAATAGACATGTGGAGAGACAAGACAGGGGAAGAAACAGGTACATGCATTCTCCCACATATACACACACACAGGCAGAGGGAGATTGAGGCACAAACACAAACAAATGGGGAGAAGAAAGGAACAGAGAGAGGCAGGCTTATGCAAAAACAGAGCAAAAAGGGCTCCATGGAGAGGGACAGAGACTCAGAGAAACAGTGAGGCCCCGACACAGACATATATGTAGACAGTGGTTCTCAGCCCTGGAGATTTTACCCCAGGCAACATTTAGCAATATCTGGAGACAGGTTTGGTTGTCACGACTGGGGTGGGTGCCTTCTGGCGTCCAGTGGGTGCAGGCCAGGTTCCCTGCTAAACATCCTACAGTGCACAGGACGACCCCACAGCAAAGAATGATCCAGCCCCAAATGTCACTAGCGCTGAGGCCGAGAAACCTCGGGGGAATGAGGAGACACAAGAAAAGAAATCAGGACACCCGGCTGCTGAGACCCCAGGAGGGAGGGAGGGAGAGGGATAGGACCGAGGCGCTCGCGCTCAGGTGTCCCCATTTCCCCGCGCAGACAAGCTGCCGCGGCCGTCGCTGGTGGCGCTGCCCGGGCCCGTGGTGGCGCCCAAGGCCAACGTGAGCCTGCGCTGCGCGGGCCGCGTCGGGGGCATGAGCTTCGCACTGTACCGCGTGGGCCTGGCGACCCCGCTGCAGTACCGCGAGTCGGCGCAGCCCTGGGTGGACTTTCCACTGCTCGGCGCCCGCGCCCCCGGCACCTACAGCTGCTACTACCACACGCCCTCCGCCCCCTACGTGCTGTCGCAGCGCAGCGAGCCGCTGGTCATCAGCCTGGACGGTGAGCGGCCCGCGGTTCCTCCTCCCTCAGACCCGGGGGTCCGGGCCCCCAGCCCCTCCTCCCTCAGACCCAGGAGTCCGGGTCCCCAGCCCCTCCTCCCTCAGACCCAGGAGTCCAGGTCCCCAACCCCTCCTCCCTCAGACCCAGGGGTCCAGGTCCCCAACCCCTCCTCCCTCAGACCCAGGAGTCCAGGTCCCCAACCCCTCCTCCCTCAGATCAGGGGTCCAGGCCCCCAGCCCCTCCTCCCTCAGATCAGGGGTCCAGGCCCCCAGCCCCTCCTCCCTCAGATCAGGGGTCCAGGCCCCCAGCCCCTCCTCCCTCAGACCCAGGAGTCCAGGTCCCCAACCCCTCCTCCCTCAGACCCGGGGGTCCAGGTCCCCAACCCCTCCTCCCTCAGACCCGGGGGTCCAGGTCCCCAACCCCTCCTCCCTCAGACCCAGGAGTCTGGATCTCTCAGTCCCAGGCGTTGAGGCCCCTGCTCATGTTTGAGATTTGGGAGTCGGGTTCCCATCTCCACCCTGGGGTTAGAGGGCGGGAGAACCTCGTCGACACTTCGGGGTCCTGACGCTGACGACCCCTCTCTCCGCTCGGCCCTCAGGTTCCGGGTCCCCGGACTACACCCTGGGGAACCTCGTCCGCCTGGGGCTCGCGGGCCTGGTCCTCCTCTCCCTGGGCGCGCTGCTCGCTCTTGACTGGCGCAGCCGGGGCTGCGCCGCGGGCGTCAGCGTCGGGTCCTGAGCCCCAGGAGAGCTGCATCGAGCCTCCCACCGCCTGGGAAGACTTCCGGGGAGCAACGGAGAGGAAACTAGGGTCCCTGGGGTTGGACTGGGCGATTCCCGGAGCCCCGGAACCCGTGCGCCTGGTTCCTCACGTCCTCACCTCCGCGCCATGCGCTGCAGCTTCCTTCTGGGCGCATTTCCCCGGCACTCACGGTGGAGTCCGAGGCGCGGTCTGCGGCTAAGGCTTCCAGAGCAGAAGACCTGGATTCGAATCCCACCGCTACCGCTCGCTCCCTGGGGGTGGCAGGAAATCCTGTTACCTCCTCTGTAAAATGGGCGCACTGATAATACGTACTTCACGGGATCGTTGTTCGGACTGCGTAAATGATACACATAAAGCCTTTAAAACAGTGACTGGCCCGTGGTAAATGCTCAGTAAATGTTAGCTACGGTAAGTTGACAGCGACTCCTACCGGACTCCCAAGACCCGGAGTAAAGACCTTTTTCCATCGCCCAGACTCCAGCTCACCTTCTAGGTCTTTCCCTTCACTCTAGGTGGCCAAGGAGACCCCTCCTCAGACCTTCCCCCCAGGTAGACCGAGATCCGACCAAGTAGAGGCCCTTCCCTAATTGGAGCTTCGTTTGCGTGCGGCTGTGCTCGTTGAACCACCGTCGCCATAAAGCCGGGTCCGTTGCCACCCAACTGAGAATGGCATGTGTGCAGCGCAGTATCAAAATCCCCTTGGTCTGCTTTGCCTGTGTTCCTGGCTGTCCTCACAGCGGTGATCAAAAGAATGCAAGCCATTTCCACATTGGAGTCTGTCTCCGCTTAGTTTGGTTCTCTTCCTCCCCAAGGTTTCAGTGACCTGCACAGTTTCTCCTGAATTTATTAATTTATTTTCTTCTAATTTTAATTTGGCTAGCCTTGATGCCTCTCTCACAGATTGCAACCCTGAGCAGCTCTTGCCACTCAAAACTCGTGTTCCTTTCTCGATGTATGTCCTATTTTGGGTGTGGCATACACCCTTCTCTATTTTTGTTAATTTTCCAACCGCCCCCTCCCCTCTTCCCACTTTACGGAGAAGACGATGGCTTCCTTTTTTTTTTTTTTTGGACAATTTTAGTTTTTGGACAGCTCCAACTCTGGCACTAAGTAGCTGAGTGATCTTGAGCAATGTGCAGACCCTCTGAATTTTAATTTCTAAAAGGGGAAACTAAAAGAGGAAATTTAGAATACATGTCATGCTGGGTTCCAGAGAGAATTAAATGAGAAAGCCAATTCCTAACACATCAAGAGCTTGAGAAATCTTAGATCAGTGGGTTGAAAATGTTTATCTTTTTCCTTTTTTGTACAATTTACACTGCAAGCCTGTACACTCATCCATTTATGTAAATAAACTGGAATACAAGCTTCATGAAACAGTGTTTATTTCTACTATAGAGATGTGCACTAATATTTTCTATTAATTTCATTAAACATGCTGATCACAGCTCACTACATTGATCAATGATCCCCACACCACATACACATATGATTTGACAAAGGGTGAGTGATATTGGCTTCTTCTTTTTGCAGAGACTTGTCTAAACCAGGTCCTCCATAAAGATTGGGAAATTTAAAATGTAGTAAAGTGTATAAAACGGTGTTATGTCAACACCCGGTTATCTTAGTAGGTGAGATTATTGTACCCAAATGTTAGTTTAAGCAGAAATTAATTTTGAAGTTAAATTATCTGCCTGGGTGCACTGACTTGCTGAAAAGGTGGGAGGAGGGACCCTGAATGGGGCTTTCTGGGTTTGTCCTCAGTACCAACGCGGGATCCTAACACAGCATATCCAGGGCAATCTTCCTGCCATATGTGAATGTGGGAGTTCCAGGGAGAAAAAGGCCCCAGGTTGTAAAACTCATTTTACATTTGAGAAAGCAGTGGAATAGAGAGGTGACATGAAGTTCCTCCAAAGTCCTATAGAATGTCAGTGTCATATCAAAGAGACTTGCTGTGAGCTTGTACTTGGGCCCAACTCCATCCATTCACTCATTCATTCATTCACGCTGTCATTTTCTCATTGATTCTCATCATTTTTCTCTATTTGTTCATTCCCTTTTTACTTGTTCTCATTCATACATCTGTCTGTATTCTCATTTTCCCTTATCCATCCATCATTAATTCATTCATCCATTCACTCATTCTTCCATCCATTTGTTCATACCTCCCTTCACCGATCATTTAGTCATTTTACATATCTATTTATTCATTCATTCATTTGATATCCATCAATCTACCCATGCATTTATCTATCCAATAAGCCAGGGATTTCTGCATAGTACTTTATCCAGTGGCTAGCACAAGGCTTGGTGGGGACCAAATGTTTATTGAGTGAATAATAGCAATGATACTAATTTTACTTTCTACCATTGAACACTTCCCACACCATTTTCCCACATGATTCACAGCTGTCATTACTAATATTCACCAACAGCCTTCCAAGACACAAGGTTCTTGTGACCTCAGGCAGTCAGTGTGGGTAGATTGTTGTGGTTTTTCTTGTGGTTGTCACTTAAAAAACAACTCCCTTTTCCAGTTTGTTGAATTAAGCCTTCTGGATTTTTATTGGTCTTGGTCTCCTTTGTAAGTTTCATTTTTAAATGGGGAAGAGGAGAGGGAAAGTTCTTACATTTAACATTTGCAGAGCAGTTTATGAGTTTTCAGATGATGCTTCCTTTTTATTTGTCACCCATAAATAACCAGCATTTCCAAGAAGTTCCCAATGAGGCTGTGGTGTATCTGATATGGTTTAGCCTCTCTATCTCCTTTTGCCTGGCTAACTATACTCATTTTTGGGGTCTCAGATTCAGTGCTGTTTCCTCTGCAAACTGTTGCCTGGCCCTTCTGTGCTCCCACAGTGCCTATCACACCCTATTACTGATCTTATTGTATCATGATTCTCTGTCTCTATACTAGACCACAGGATCCTCCCAAGACGGACCAGGTTGTTTTATCTTTGCATCACCAGGGCCTGGCAAGGAGGAGGTCTTGGGAGATGCACACACACACAACCTGACTGGGTGAGCTCTCCCTGCTGAAGTTTACATGAGTAGGTTCCACTCTTCTATCCTCTGTGGCAGGCTGAACAGTGGCCCCCCCAAAGTTGACCATGTCCCAATCCCCAGAACCTGTGAATATATCACCTTACATGGCAAAAGGGGCTTTGCCAATGGATTTAAGGACCTTGAGATGCAAGATTATCCCAATGTTGTCACAAGGGTTCTTATAAGAGGGAGGCAGGAGGGTGAGAGTCAGAGAAGGAAGTGTGACGACAGGAGCAGAGAGAAGATGTAACACTGGAAGGAGGCAGAGGTCGAGTGGCAAGGCCTGGACCTGAAAAGCAGGCACCATCCAGAAGCTGGAAGAGGCCAGGATTCTCCCTTCAAGTCTTCCAGAGGAATACAGCTCCGCCAACCCAGTTTGGACTTCTGACTCCCAGAATTGTATGATAATTAATTGTTGTTTTAAGCCACTAAGTTTATGATAATTTGTTACAAGAGCAATAGAAAACTAATATTATTAGTTTTAATTAAATCTTCTCTTCTATCCCCAAACCCAGGCATCTTTGCCCTCAGGACTTCCACTTTTGTCCCTATACCTGCTTCTCCCCAGTTCTCATTCAACCATTTATCACAAATTTCTTTAATGTCTACTGTGTGGGAGGCATCAGTGCTAGATGTTGGAGATATACTGTTGAATAATCTCAGACATAAGCCTCACCCCAATGGAGCTCACAGAGATAAGCATTAGCCAAATTACTACTCATTGTATCAGTCAGGGAGCACTTTAAGCTGCTGTAACAAAGAGACTCCCCTCAAAAAAAACTAGGCATAAATTTATTTCTCTTTCACTTAACAGTACATAGTTGAACAGTCTAGGACTGGTGACAGAGCTCTGCTTTTATCAACATGTAGCTCCTATGTCTGGTTCTGTACCAGTAGAAAGGGGGGGAGGGGGGGGAGAGAGAGAGAGAGAGAGAGAGAGAGAGAGAGAGAGAGGGAGGGAGGGAGAAGGGATTTACACAGTCATTTTTAAGAAGAAGACCCAGAGTTTGAACACGTCTCTTCCATTTGTATCCCACTGGTCAGAGACTTAGATGGCCAAAGGTAGCTGCAAAAATGTCTGGGGGGAAATATGATCTCTAGCTTTGGCATTCCAAAGATGGGGAAGGGTTTTATTATTTAAAGGAAGAAGGGAAATTTGAATACTGGGAACCATTAGCTGTCTCTACCATTGTAAGTAGAGCAAAAAAAGATGGAGGTCTGGGGGTCTGTGATAGGAAGATTCGTTCTAATCATGGAGGTCCATGTGGGCTTTACTGAAGAAGTGATGTGAGATCTGAAAGTTGAGCAGCAGTTAACCAGGTGAGAAGGGGTTGGAAAAGTGTTCTGGGCACAGGGTACAGTGTGTGCAAAGGCCCTGGGTGGGAGGAAGCAAGGCGACTGTGAAAAACCAAGGGGTGGCCAATGTGGCTAGAATGGAGAGTCTGGGGATGTGTGCCAGTTTGAATGTATTGTGTCCCCCAAACGCCATTATCTCTGATGTAATCTTTTGTGGGCAGACATTATCAGTTTTGATTAGATTTCTTTGAGTGTTTCTTTGGAGATGCGCCCCACCCAACTGTAGGTGATAACTTTGATTAGATAATATCCATGGAGGCATGGCCCCACCCATTTAGGGTGGGCCTTGACCAGTGGAGCCATATAAATGAGCTGATGGGCAGAGGCAACTCAGTGCAGCTGTGAGTGATGTTTGAAGAGGAGCTACAGCCAAGAGGGACACTTTGAAGAAAGCACAGGAACTGAGAGTGGAGCTTCAGCTTACAGAGACACTTTGGAGTTGGCCTTTGAAAGCAGGCTTTTGCTCTGGAGAAGCTAAGAGAGGAAAAAATGCCCCAAGAGCAACTGAGAGTGACATTTTGGAGAGAAGCTGAAGCCTAGATAGGAACTTCCTGGGAGAAAGCTGTTTTGAAATCAGAACTTTAGAGCAGACACCAGCTATGTGCCTTCCCAGCTAACAGATTTTCTGGACACCATTGGCCATCCTCCAGTGAAAGTACCTGATTGTTGATGACTTACCTCAGACACTCTATGGCCTTAAGACTGTAACTGTGTAATCAAATAAATCCCCTTTTATAAAAACCGATCCATTTCTGGTGTTTTGCATTCCAGCAGCATTAGCAGACTAGAACAGGATGAGAGAAAATAGGGTGAGAGCTAGGGCTGGGGTGTCAGCAGGGTCTGACCCACGCTGGATCTGATAAGCAGCTATAGGACCTGTGCCCAGCATTTGTTATTCAGAGGGGAATTTGACAGATATGGTCCTGGTTCTCACAGAGATTGGAGTCTGGTTTTCTGGAAAAGCCTTACATAAAGTTCTCTTTGTAAGGCTGCATCTGCCTTAAGGTGCATTAAATAATTATTTATTTTCTTCTCTCTAGAGGGAAAGTATGGAAATAAAACATACAGGACAGTCCCCCCTCAACAAAGGATTACGCAGCCTGAATGTCAATAATGGTGAGACTGAGAAACTGTGGGATAGATTTAAATGGCATCCCATTCGATATTGCATGTCTTTTATGTCTTTCTCTGGCCTGGTGGCCCCAACACTGATGTCCTGCTTGTCTATCCAGAAAGGTCCATGAGAAGTTGGGGGCCTCGCTTGGGGTCTCCAGTCCCATTTTGCCCAGTTTGCCCAGGGAAGGCCTGGATTCTGTGTTCCTTGAACCCATCCTTACAGCCACCCCCTGAAGTCCTGAATCCGTCGAGGTACTGCCTCTGAGCAGGTTTAGGTTCTTTATGAACTACTGGACTTTGTAACCCTTGTCCCCTTTCCAGATCCCAGGGATTTGCTTTGGGTTCAACTGCTTTCCATTTTCAGTACCTTGAAACGTGTGTACTTGTCTCATCTTCCCAATGTGTGAGATGGCTGTGATGGGCTAGACATTTGGACCACAAAGATAGGGTGGCTTATTTTCACCCAAGAAAACATAAAAGCTGAATATGAACCTCTCTCAAGAGAAAATAACGACCATAAATACAAGTCTGGCTACCCTTTGAGGAGGCGTGAACACCCTCCCTTCCTGGTGAGTCACGCTGCTACTATAATGACCACAGGGAAAGCTGTGATGAAGTAGACTGGCTGACTCAAGCAACAGTAGCTCATTGTCTCACGGTCAGGCAGGGCCACACTTCCTTTGAAGTCTGTAGGGTTCTGGGGGCTTGCTGGCATTCCACAATACAACTCATTCTCTGCCTCCAGTACCTGGCTGTTCTCTCTCTGTGTCTCTGCATTAGTCATCTGTCTTTCTAACCAAATTTCCTCTTCCTATAAGGACATCAGTCATGTTGGATTAGGGCCCACCCTGATCGCATTTGGCCTCATCTTAACTGATGACATCTTCAAAGACTCTATTTACAAATTTGAATTCACAGAACCAGGGTTAGGACTTGAGCATATGTTTTTAGGGAACACAACCCAATTCATAACAAATCCTGATCCTTGATCATGAAAGAAAAAGAAGGATGTTGGCAAGGATGACTGATCACTTATCTGAAGGACATTCGGGGCAGGGAGGCTTATTGGTCATCATCGGCATAATGAATCTGTGTGTTCCTTATCTCATAAGTTATGGTTTCTCTACCTTGGCGGTTTTGACATATTTAGACTGGAAAATTGTTGTGGAGGGTTGTCTTGTGCACTGTAGGATGTTTTGTAACGTCCCTGGTCTCTACCCTCTAGATGTCAGTAGAAAACCTCTAGTCATGACAATGAAAGAAAAACACTGACAGACATTACTCAATGTCTCCTGTGAGGCAAAGTCACCCTAAGTATAGAACCACTGTGATGCGCTAATTAAGTTGGAATATTTATATTGGTGTCTGGGAACAGTTTAATTTATATCTCTCAATAAGGCGACCAGATGGGAAGTTTCCTTCTCTCCAACAATATCAATTTTAGATTTTTGAGGTTTAGAAATACAGGGATACTGTGCTGCCTTGAATCTGGTATGTACCCCATAAAAAACCACGTTCTTTTTCTCGTGGATGTGGACTTATTGTGGGTGAGACCTTTTGATTAGATTATTTCCATGGAGGCGTGACCCCACCCATTCAAGGTGGGTCTTGACTAGTTTACTGGAGTCCTTAAGAGAATTAAGATCCAACACAGAACCAGACACTTGGAGATGCTTGGAGATGCAGACAGAAAGACGTTTAGAGATGCTAGCTTAGAGATGAAGCCCAGAGTTTGCCCCAGAGAAGCTAAAAGAGGACCCCCAAATGCTTAGAGAGAAACACCCTGGGAGAACAAGCAAGGATGCATAGGAGCTGAGAGAGAGAAGCTAAGAGAGACAGAAGCCCAGAGACATTTTGGAGAAAGCCATTTTGAACCCAGAACCCAGGAACAAAGGACCAGCAGGCACCAGCCACATGCCTTCCCAGTTGACAGAGGCGTTTCGGACACTATCAGCCTTTTCTCAGTGAAGGTATCCTCTTGTTGATGATGCCTTAGTTTGGACACTGATAGGGCCCTAGAACTATAAATGTGTAACCTAATAAATCCCATTTATAATTCCAATGCATTTCTGGTATTTTGCATATTGGCAGTTTTGGCAAACCAGAACATATCCCAAGTAGAAAGTTCCTGGCCAATCATAATGTTGTAGATACATTTAGACCATTCTGTAAGGGATGGCAAAACTATCTCAGGACAAAGGATAAGGTTTCAGAAGCTAGACGTCCCTCAGGGATCATCCTACCTCTTCCCTTTACCCTCAGTGGGATGGTTATGGAGGTGGATTGGGAGGGGACTGCAATGTATGGTGGAGGGATTTGAGAAATAATATTTGTTTCTGGAGCTTTGAAAATCTTTATAAGTTACTCTCTTTATGTAAAGCTCAAACTCAGTCAACAAATAATTCTTGAACATTTGCCAAAATCTAGGCACTATTCTAAGCAAGGAGATGTATCAGTGAACAAGACAGTCTCTGTCCTCAAAGGGCTTACATTCTAGTGAACCAGGATCACCAAGAATAATACTTGTCCATCAAACCTGAGGGTTTTTTATTTTCAGTCAAATTGTTTTTGTCATCATTTACGTCTCCACAATCTAGGAGTCGAGGTAATGGGGCAAGGGATGGGTCCTACACTCTCTAACATTGCTGAAATATTCAGGAGACACCCTGGGTCCACTTATGGTGATGGATTTTGTCAGCAGTTCAGCTCAGGGTTCCTTGGCTTCTCCTCCACCACAGGGGAAATCTAAAGACTAGGATACAGTGGAAGAATAAGATGGACTAAGGACAGGCAATGGAGAGAAAGTAAAGGAACAATTAAGTTTCCCAACCTCGGCTCTACTGGCATTTTGGGCTGATAATTCATTGCTGGAAGGTTGTCCTATGCATTACAGGAAGTTCAGCAGCATCCTTGACCTCTA
>PVKY010004330.1:0-19508 GCA_004027775.1 Bradypus variegatus
CACCCCGCCCCTGCAGCCCCCACCTTCTCTGCAGCAGGGCTCTGAGCCCAGACTGAATCGTCCTAAAGCACACGGGTGTCACAGGAAACGGTCGGGGCCGCCTGGTCAAGCCTCTGGGGGTAGGAGAGGCGATGCCCATGGGCTCTGTCCTCCCCACACTGGTGCCGCCTGCTCCAAACCCACTTTGATTTTCCAGGCTCCCTCGCTGGTCGGTGTGTGGAAGAGTGGCCGGGTGGGTGTGCCGGGCCTGGGTGCTGCCCCAGACCACAGAGGCCGACGCGGGTCAACGGGCTGGGGGCCAGCCCTGGAGCCCAGCGTGAAGGGAGGCCTGGGGCGGGCGGCCGCAGGTGCAGGGCTGGGGAGGCCGACAGCCAGAGGCCGATCCCCAGGGGCTTGCCACCCTGACACCTGGTGGGAGGCCCCTCCCTGGCCCTGAGCTCCCAGGACCCTCCTCTGCCCCCTCACCTGGGCAAGAGCTTGCGAGGCCACCGGGCCTGCCCGTCTGTGGCCCAGGTCCCCCCTTCTGGGCCATGTTCAGGGACTTGGGACCCCAAGCTCTCCCTCCAAATGGCTGCACCTGCTCCCAGGGCCCGTGCAGCCTCTCCTGTCTGTGTTCCCAGGCAGGCGCCCCAGGTGGGCACCCCAGGCCAGCACAATGGCGCTGTCTGCGGCAGGTGTGGACAGCACTTGGGTACGAGGCCTGGGGAGCCCACACGCGGGTGGCACATCTCACGAGATGGGCACAGCTGGGAGGCAGGACAGGAGAAGGGGGGCCCAGGCTGGAGCTGAGAATTGCAGGCCCCAGCACAGCCTTCCAGACCAGGGGGGTCTCTGTCTGTGCCCAGGGCAGGCACACTGGCAGTACATGCAGCCCCACACGGGGTGGCCCTGTGGGCACACTCAGCTGGAGGGCACCCCCAGAAGAGACGCAACTCGGCCACCCCCGGGGGAGAAGGGCGAGGCCGGGACAGGGTGCTGTGCAGCGGACTCAGCGCGACTCTCACGGTAACTGCGATGAGAACGGGGCTGCTCTGTGGGAGAGCCCGGGCTGTGAGGGGACACCTGCCCACCGGGCCCTGTGAGGGGCTGGACAAGCGCGGCCTGAAACAGCTCCGCGTGCAGCTGACAGGTGGCCGAGCCCCCGCCCAGCCCCAGGCCGCGGCCTCAAGAGCAGAGCACGGAGGCCAGGGAGCGCGGGGGCCACTGCGGGGGGCCCAGGGGAGGGGCGACGAGACCCCCGCCGAGGTTCGCCCAGGTGGGACACGGCCCCAACAAACCCTCTCAGCCAGGGCTTCGGGTCTGCAGCCTCCAGCGACGATTGCTGGCCTGAAGGTGGGGCCCGACAAAAGCGGCTCCGTGCTGTCAGCCAGGACCGCCGCCAGGCAGACCCACCCAGCAACAGCCGGCCCTTGGGTGCTGGGTGACGGCAGCAGGTGGTGGGAGCCCCATAGTCCCGGCCTCCTGCTCCACGGTTTCCACGGGAGCACGGCTCTGAGCGCTGGACCCAGTGGGAGGCCGGAAACCACTGTGTTTGTGCGGCCGGAGGTGAGGGTGTAATAAACTAGCAGAGTTTACTGCCAGCGTCAGGGTGGAGGGCAGCCAGTGAAGGGGGCCCTGCGGCCAGGCAGTCCCCGTGGGGGCGTCTCCCCCCGCCTGCAGCCCGCACCCCGTCTCGCCCAGAGGAGCACGAGCTCCCCAGAGTGCGGGAGAGGCTGGTCATCGCCGCGAGGTTGCCCCCAACAGGCCTCCACACCCGGAGACGGGGTTTGGGGCTTGCCGGCCCTGCTCAGGTCACCAGCCAGGAGTTGTGGCACAACCTGTGTGCCTGGGCTGCGTGACGACAAGAAGGCAGCAGCTGCCAGTGGAAACTGCTTGTTCTGTGGCTAATAGTGTGTTCGTTATTTGAGGAAGGAAAAGACGCACCTTACAAGAAAAATGATGAACGGTGGGACAAGCAGAACTAGTGTCCTCTGAGGACACACGGGGTGGAGAGCCCAGCCCTTCAGGACGTGAGCTCCAGGAGCTGCGTCGCAGGGACATGGAAGACTCTGAGCAAGTGAGATCAGGGCGCCCAGGATAAGGAACCAGACAAATGCAGGAGGAGAAATGCTCTACTTGGCAGCAGAGCTTTAAAAACAGGGAGGCTGAGTCTCTTTCTAGCTTACGAGAGACCTAGGCCATGCAAAATGTGGTCCCAAAATACATTTGGATTCAATAAAGCCTGTGCTGCTGCAGCGCGGGGTGAAGGGGCGAAGGGGTGCTCCGTGCTGTAGGGGCCCCAGCCCCCGTGCCCACATCCAGTGAAGGACACACTGCGGCTCCTTCCTGCAGAGCGAGGCCGAGCTACGGTCCTGGGGCGCATGACGTGTGACACAGCGTGAAGCGTCCAACCTTCCCGCGTGTGCGTCCCACAGAAACACATGGTAAACTCAGCAAAGCGTGAAGCCCTGTCGGCTCCAAATGGTGGGAACGTGGTCTGTGCTGTATTATTCTTTCTATTTCCCAGTGTTTAAAAATAGTTCATAATATGAAGTTAAAAATAAACCACGACTGCTTCCAGAAATCACTGCTGCTCTTCAAAATAGTGGTCATTCTTAGAAATAACCGGAGGCAGATGGAGCCGGCTGGGGGGGCCCTCAGCCCCGTCACTTTCCAATCAAGTCGGGGACCAGGCTCCTCCCTCCCCCAGGTGGCTCTCACACATGGGCTGGGGGGGGGTGTCTGCAAAGAGGGATTTCCAGAGACGGAGAACGTCGTGAGGTGTCGCTGGATGGGGGTGGGGATGGAACCATGGGGAGAGCCTGAAGCCCGCCGGCTCGGCCCCCCTAGAGGGGCCCTGAGATGGTGGTGCCGGGAAGGGCAGCATATGCCTCCTTCAGTGTCCTGGGCTTGCAGGACAAGATCCCCACCCAACCCCATTGCAGGGGACGAGAGCCATAAGAAGGCCACACGCATCTGAGTGGGAAGGTGTTCCCAGAGCAGGAGGGCAGTGGGGGCAGGGGCCGCTGACCGGAAGTGGCAGGTGGTGAGCCCCTGGGCAGAGACGGAGGGGGCAGGGGGCCATCGGCGGCAGCCTGGCCAAGGACAGGCCATGTGGGGCTGGGAACCCCCCATCTGGGCTGATGAGCCCCCCTGAGCAGGGACTCCCCTGAGCTGTGTTGATGCAGTGGGGGCCCCTGAGCTGGGAGCATCTCCAGGTGGGCTGATGGAGAGGAGCCCCCCGAGCTGGGCCCATGTCCCACCCGGGGTCACCCTGATGGGGACCCCCCCACCCTCTGGCGCCTCTCTAGGATGGTGGAGTGTCTTGGCCAGACCCTGATTCCCGGGGTCTCCCACCAGGACAGGCTGAACCTCTGCACCCCAAAAGCCCCTTCCTGGGGTGGGGGGCTTCTCTCCATCAAAACCACCTGCAGGCGAGTGTTGCTGCCTCACGGGGTCCCTGAGGGCCAAAGCTCAGCTCTGCAGTGCCTGTGGGTGCCCGAGGGGTCACACCCAAAGCCGGTGAGAGCTGCGCGTCCTCGCGTGTTGGAGAAAGTGAGGGGCCACGAAGGGCGGGAGAGATTTTAGAAAGCGCCACGGAGCCTGCTGGTCACGAGTGCCTGAGAGTGGAGCCAGCCCTGTGGGCGCCACATTCCCAAATCCTGGGGACCCCTCCGCAGGAGCCAGCACTGTGCTCCCCGACTCACCCCCAGGAGCCTCCTGAGGAAGGGGCCACCTCGGGCCCCTGCCCCCCAGGCTGCGGGTGCAGGCTCCCACCTCCCCGGCCAAGGGGCTCCTGGGGGCAGCCCCCTCCCAGGGCCGGGCACACGGGCAGATGGTGGAGCAGGTGGGTGTGCGTGCGCACATGTGTCTGTGCACACGTAAGTGTGTGCGTGCTTCTGTGTGCCTGTGGGTGTGCACATATGTGCACGTGTCTACATGTGTGTCTGTCTCTGTGTGCAGTGTCTACATATCTGTGTCGTGTGGGCACAAATGTGTGCGTGTGTGTGTCTGTGTGTGCATATGTGCATCTGCTTTGCTGACTCCTGCGGTGATTTGGGGGGAGCCCCCATGACCCCCATGCCGGCTGCCACACCCACCAGCTCCCCTCCAAGCTTCCTCGGTCCTGCGGCTCCTGGGCCAGAGAGCCGGGTGGAGGGATGAGTGGGGGGCCTCAGACCCAGCCCCCCAGGCCCTGGTTCTGCCGTGGGGGCTGCTGCCAGCCCAGCTCCCCCGTCCGCACGAGGGCCCATCACAGAGCCTTCCCATGTGAGGGAACGGCATCACCGGGGGGCCGACCGTCCCACGCTGCCCCATCCCCAGGTCGGGCTGATCCCCTGGGAACCCCACCCAGGAAGGGACTCCTGGGTCCTAGGAGCCGGGGCAGCCACTCTGGAACTGGCAAAGCTCTGAGATGGGAAGCACGGCGGCTGGGGTCGCCCTCACCCCGCTTGCCAAAGGACCCCAAAAACCAAGGCTGAGGGGCGCGGCATCCCCTGCCCCCGGCCCCGCCCGCCCTCCCGGCTTCTCTCCGGCTGGGTCCCGCGGGACCCGTGTGTGGCACCTGAGCCCCCCGGCCCCCGCCCGGCCTACCTCCCCCGTGGCTCTGGCACAGGTAGGGGAAGCGCCACACGTTGCCGAGGCCCACGCAGAAGCCCACGCAGGTCAGCATGTACTGTGCCTTGTTGTCCCACTTCGGCCGCGAGCTGGTCTCCTGCTTCTCGAGCACCTCCAGCTCGCCCAGCGACGGGATCCGCCCCTCCAGGCCGGGGTTGGGCAGTGCCGGCCACACCATGGTGGTCTCCGGGCTCCTCACGTGCAGGCAGGAGGGTGCGGGGCAGTGGCCGTCCACCTGCGCCCGTCCTTTATAAGGAACCTTTGGCACCCGCCCGCCCAGCACCCAGGCCGAAGGGGATCGTCAGCAGATCTGCAGGGCGTCAGCCACGGGCTGTTAATCCCTTATCTGCCGAGGCGCCCGCGCCCTTGGAGGCCCCCAGGGAGCACACAGCCACCCCACCCCCTGCAGGCCAGGTGTGCGGCTCAGGTGTGCCCACCTGCTGCTCCTGGGACAGACACAGGGACGGACGTGGGGACAGACAGGGGCACAGACTCAGGGACAGTTGTGGGGACAGACGGGGACAGAAGGGGAACAGATGTGGGGAAAGACCCAGGGACAGATGGGGACAGCCCTGGGGACTAATGTGGGGACAGACAGGGGGACAGGTGGGGACAGACCCGGGGCGAGCCGCCGTGGGTGCTGATCCTTCCTCCAGCCCACTGCGGCTCTCTGGCCCAGCAGGACACTTGTCCCCACCGTCCTCCCTGCCCTCCCCACCTGCCAGGGTGGGGAGGGGCCTCACTGCAAGCAGGAGCCAGGAAGCGCCCTCACCCCACTGCTCTCCCAGGGGGATGAGGTGGCACCCCTGCCCCTGCCCAGACCAGGGGTCCCCTGGGAGCCCCCACAGCCCACCCACGCTTGCTCTGCCCAGACCCTCACGGCTCCAAATGGCCCCACAGGAGCCCCGGGTTCCTGTCAGTCCCAGGCCCCAGGCTCACCACAGAGACCCTGACAGTCAGGCCTTTCCGTCCACCCTCTGGGGGCACCACAGGAACCTTCCGGGGCCAGCGGGTCCTGCTGCGCCCAGGCCCTGCCCCCACTCTGGCAACATGGGGGCCCATCCACCCCCAGGAGCTGCTCATGGGCACAGGGGTCACGATGGGAGATGGGGGGCCCGGCCCTGCTGGAGCAGACTGGCCAGGCGGGGGTCACAGGCAGGCTGGTGGCAGCGAGGAGGGGCAGGTCTTTGGGGCAGGGAGACACTCGGAGGACTCAAGCAGGGGGCTCGGTGAGCTGGGGTCCGTGCGGGGTGCACTTGGGCCCCTGGGCACCATCTGGCCGCCCCTCCCCATGCTTGGCCCACCCCACCCTTGCACGCCCCAAGGTCCCCCGACCTTCAGGGGGACCTGTCAGGGGGAGCCCCTGGCCCCCCACTCAGCCCACGACATGTCTGCTCACATGTGGCCTCTCGAGATGGGGCCGCTGGCGGGGGCAGGGCTGCCTTACACGGCCCTTCCCGGGTGGGGGCTGGGGCAGGGAGGTGGTAAAGGGTTAGGGAGCCTGACCTTTACCCCCGGACAGCCTTAGGCAGGCAGAGGCCGGAAGGAAGCAGTAGGGTTTGCTTTAGGGACAATCTTTTGGCTTCCGGTGGAGCAGGGATTGGAAGCAAACAGAGGTGGGGGTGCACGAAAGCTGCTATGGTGGGGGAGGGTTGAGCCTCCCGGGGGGCCTGACTCATGGGGCCCTAGGAGCTCCGGGAAGCAGGAGCCTCCTGGGTTCTGCCCACATGCCCCTGCAGCCCTGGACAAGCTGCCAGGCTGCCCACCGTGGAGGAGGGGGCTTCGGGGGACAAGCTGGGTCTGGGGAGCAGGGGCTCCAGTGGGCCTGGCGTGTGGGGTGGGCGTCCGGGTAGCGCCTCCGCTCCGCAGTGACCTCGGCACCTGTCCAGGAAGCCAGCCCTCAGGCCCCACTGCCCAGTCACCCCTGCTGTGGCCGGTGTCTGTGGAGGGAGCTCTGTTCCGGGGTGCCTGGGTGCAGCTTTCCCAGTGCCCAGCAATGCCCCAGCTCCCTCTGGCTTGGAACCCTCCCCGGGCCCAGCGTCCTCTCTGCAGCCCGGCGTCCCATGTCCTGCCGGGCCGGCCTGGGGCCTCTGCCCTCCCCTCCCCGGCTCCAGCCTACAGGTCCCGGACCCTCGGGATCCTGGGACGCAGCAGCCACACCGGCCCCAGGGCCTTTACTTGGCCCACAGGGCTCCGCACAGTGCCCCCTGCTGTCCCCGTGGCCCCGGGTCACCCCTCCCCTGTCCATCTTTCCATCCGCTCTTCCCCTTTCCCTCACAGTCTCCAAACTCTCAGTCATTTGGAACTGTGTGTGCTCTCTCGCAGCCTGTGTCCTCGTGGGCCCCCGTCAGGGGCCCCAACCCCAGCCCGAGCCCTAACGCTGCCTCCCAGGCCAGGGAGGAAAAGGGAAAGAGGCCCGGGGCCCCCTCCTCCTGCCCCCGGGACCCACGTCTCACGCAAATCAAGGCACACGCCCACTGGGCCGTCGGTGTTTACTGGGATGGTCTTTGAACATAATCAGAAAGAGTGAGGCCGGTGAAGACGCCGAGTGCCCACGACGTCCCCTGTCCTCGAGTCCCGTGCCACCCGAGGTGGGCAAGGCCACCCCCAGCGGCCTCACCACATTCTGCTCATCAGTGACGAACAAAATGGGGGGCTACGGGCTCCTCACCGGGGGTCCGTGAATCTCCCCACCCCTTCCCACCGTCCGCAGCTTCCACAGAGCCCACTCTCTTTCTTCATCGTGTTTATTGCACCTTTTTGTTGCTAAAGTAGAACGCGCCACCAAAGAAAACCAGAGTTTTCAACACGAGCTGGAGGAGAGCGCTGTCCGCAGATTCCCCCTTTTCTGTGGTCGCACTTGTGCCTGTGTGTGTGTGTGTGTGTGTGTGTGTTTTGTATTGTGCCTGGAGGTGTGTGTATATATGTGTGTGCCTGGCACACACTCACCAGTTGAAATTATACTCTCTGTGCCTGATTTTTATATAACATTACGTCTTGATAACTTACCTTTTTAAAAATTTTTCCTCCAAATACCATTTCTGATGTGTAACATCAGAAGTAATCACCGATTGGATGTGTCATCATTTATTATAGAAATGCAGTAGGTAGGTCTCTGCTGTTTCCCATTATAAATACTGGTGTAAAAACTTATTTGAATATGTCTTTTTGTTACTGGTTTATAGTTGGATGAATTTTTACAAACGGACACACCCTTGTAATAATTACTGAGACAAAAACAGAACATTCCAGAATCTGATCCATGTACCACGTCCTCTCCTGAGAGAAGCCGTCCCTCGGGTTCTGAAGCCGTAGCTCGGTTCGGCCTGTCTGACCGGCTCCTGACGTCACAAGACGGCATCAGAGGCTGTTCCTTTTCTTTCGGTCAGACTCCCCCACGGTGTCATGCATCATTCACTCATTCATTCGTTCGTTTGCTCAGTTCCGTCGCTGTGCAGTGGTCATGCAGACCAGGCCACATTGGTGTATCCAATCCCCCCCGTGGGACAAGTGTCCCTTTAGTGGCCTGCGTATGGGTGCCGTCACGACTGGACTCACGAGCCTGAGTCTCTGCTGGGGCACACCCGGGGGTGGAAGTACTGGGTGAGCACAGGGGCAACCCCAGTCGATGCTGCCAAAGAGTTTTCTAAACCAGCTGAGCCTGTTGAGCCCCGCCCGCCCCACAGGAGCCCCGTGCCCCCACCCACGTCCGGCGAGGTCACCTGTTTGGTTTTGGTCCCCAAGGCGAATGCGTGGTGCAGTCCCCGTGGTTTCCGTTGGCACTTCCCTGCAGGGCCGGGGCACCGAGGGCCGTTCTGTCCGTGTGCTGACTGTCCAGCCGCCCTCTCGCCAAACGCCTGCCCAGGGCCTCGTCCCAAGCACATTCTAACATATTCTGGAACGCAGCCCTTTGCAAATCTCTTCTCTCACTCGCTGGCTTGCCTTTCCACGCTCCCACGGTGTGTTTTGATGAACAGGAGCTCTCAACTATGAAGCCTTTTCACCTCCCCTTCCTTTAAAGTTCCTGCTTCATGTGTCCGGTAAGAAAACCTTCCTCGGTGTCGTGAAGAGAACCTCTGATGTTGTATTCCAGAAGGTTTGTGGTTTCACCTTAGTTTAATCCACAGCCCACTTGGAATTGCTTTTGTGTGTAGTGTAGTCAAGATTCTTCTTTACCCCTGTATGGAGACCCAAATTAGCAGCATGTACTTAAAATATCGCCCTTTCCCCCCCTTTCTGCAGAGGTGCCTTTGCCCACACGTCCGTCACCCGCACTTGCGTGGTCTGTTTCCTCGCTGTCCGCTCTGTTCGGCTCGACTTTTTCTCTGTCTGGGACTGGGATGGTTCACGTGTCACCTTGGCCAGGTGATGGTGCCCAGGTGTCTGGCCAAGCAAGCACTGGCCTAACCGTGGCTGGGAGGACGTTTGTGGCTGGTTAATAAACCAACAGGCTGGTTCATTAAATCCTCCGTCAATTGGCTGCAGCTGTGGCTGATGGCTCAGCGAAGGGCATGTCTTCCACGATGAGAGGACGCAATCAGCTGGATTTAATCCAATGAGTTGAAGAGTTGTAAGCGAGACAGACAGAGGACCTTCACTTCTTCTTCCGCTGCCCAGCGAAGCGTTTCCTGAGGAGTTCATTGAACATCTTCATTGGAGTTGTCAGTTTGCTGCCTGCCCTATGGAATTTGGACTCGTACATCCCACAGTTGTGTGAGACACTTTTACAGAATCCTATATTTACAGATATCTCTTGTTGCTTCTGTTTCCCTAGAGAACCCTGACTAATACAGGGACCTATACCACACTGTCTTAATTCCTGGAGCTTTGCAATAAGTCTTGATTTCTGACAGTACAAGTCTAACTTGGATCTTCAAGAACAGCCACATTTAGAACAAGCTTAACATTTTCCACAGAAAAGCTGCAGGGGGTTTTCAGGGAGGTGCCTTGACTTTGTAGAACAATTGAATTGAAGTCTTAACGATAGTGAGTTTTTCAAACCATGAATGTAGTGTAGCCCTCCACTAACTTACGCCTTCTTCAATTTTTCTCGGCAATGCTTGTGGCATTATGCATGGAGTCTTGAAGATCTTTCATTTGATTTATGGTTAGGTGTTTGATTATTTTTGTTGCTATCACAAATCATGTTTTCTTTTACATGTTCATCTTCTAATTGTGTATTCCTGGTATATACGGTGATGCAAGTAATTCTTAAGTACTGACTTTGTATATAGGAACAGTTTTCTGGGTTTAATCCACTGATTTTCTAGGTTTTCCAAGTACAAAATCAATTGACTGAGAATAATGGCAGCTTTATTGAATCCTTTCTCTCCTTTTACCTTTTTTCTTGCATTATTGCCTCGTGCCCAGGACAGGGTTGGACGGCATTGGTGACAGTGGGCGCCCTGGCCTCGTGTCCAGTCTTGGTGAAGTGCTTAGGGGCTCACCCCTGGGGCCGTGGAGCACGTGCAGTCTCTTCACGGGGTGAAGGAAGTGCTGCCCTATTCTTAGCCACCCCGACCCTTTGCCATTGCCCCAGGCCCCCCAGCCCTGTAGTGCTTTACATACGATGGATGTTATGCATTTATGAAGTGCTTTCCTGCATTTTAGAGATGATTGTAACGTTGGGCTCCTTTTTCTTACTGTGGTGACTAAACAGTTTGACTTTCCAGTGTGACACCAACATCACAGTCCTGGGCAGCCCCACCCTGTCCACGACGTGTGTTTTCACAGCCCTGGGTTCAGCCGGCTGCGGTGAATGCAGAATTGTGCACCTGTGTTCCTTACCACCTGGATCAGTCCACAGTCTCGATCTACCAGGGTGCACGGCCATGAGGGGACGCACAGGGCCACGCGGCCATGTGGCTCTTCAGGGGAGATGTCCACGCCGGCTCACTCCGTGGAAAGGTTCAGCTGCACCCCAGCTGCAGGAAGTAAGAGCTCTCCACCAAACGGACTTTCACCAACGATAGGTATGACCATTTAAAAATCTTTGATAATTTCATAAGTGAAAAACATGTATTTGAAATCTACCAGAGAGTTTATTACAGAGACCTCCTGTGGAGCCGATTCAATCCTTAATCAGACACTTTTGTGTTTTTTTCTGCCAGATGTTATTTAAACGGGGCCCTCTCTCAGCTTTCGGTCTTTCACACACTGCGACTGCGAGAGGAGTCATTCTGGATCTGTGCGGAAGGAGCTACATGTCAGATCCGGCTGCAGAGACAAACACCCCAACTCTGGAGGCTGTGGCGTGACAAAGCTTGTTTCTGCTCACACAAAGTCTCTGCAGGTCGGGGTGACCCCAGAGAAGCCGCGCCCCCCAGTCGACCTGTGTGCCCGTGACTGCCGAGGATGGGGACAGGGAGGGGAACCCGGGGACGTCCACGGGGACGCATGTCACCCTGCCCGGATCCATGGGCCTGCTGGTGCACCAGGGGCGACTCCCCGGGGCCTGGGGAGCAGAGGGGCCCCCGTGCCACCAGGGAGGCTCGGCCAAGCACGAGGGGCCGACCCTGGCCTGCACCTGGCCTCGCTGCTTGGGCCTCATCCCTCCTGCTCCCTCCGGCTCCCCTGGGCCGGCCGCCCCCCACCGCCTCCTTGGCCGTCCACTGCGCCAGGAGGGCCAAGTGTCCGAGTCAGCAGAGGCCTTGGAGGGCAGGTCACCCGCCTGCAGAGGGGGCCCCGGACTGCGCCCGCGGGCCCAGCAGCGCATCTCAGAGCTCAGGGGTCCAGACAGCTGGGCCTTGCAGGACCCGTGGGGCAGACTTGGGGTGCCAGGGAGCCAGGGGACCAGAGGACTCACTGGGGGCCGTCCAGCCCCCTCTGCACCTGTCCTGGGGGTGCTGCCACAGGACCCCTCCCCTCTCCCCTCCCGTGGGTGCAGCCGGTGGCGGGACCTGCTGGGGCCTCCTGGGGTGAGGGGGGTCTGGCCTGGTGAGCCTCTGAGCATCCTCGGGGTAATGTTGGCCCAGTAAGGAGCCAGCTCCCTTCGGACCCTGAGACACCCCCAACTCCTGGGCCCTGGAGGAAAGCCGACAAGGTCAGAGCCGGGGCTTCTTGGGGATGACCCCTCGCCCAGACAGGTGGCCTACATACCCTGTCCCCCTCCCCCAGGACCCTGGGTCCCTGCAGGATGGGGCCACGTGGTCCCCCATACAGCGTCTTCGTGGCATCTTCCCACAGCTGGATGCCCCGCAGGGCCCACAGGCCTTCAGGCTCTGCCCGCTCACAGCAGGGACGTAGGGTCCAGTGGGCCCCTGGGTCTGCCCACCTCCGCCCCGGGAGGCTGCGGGCTCTGTGCTGACCAGTGATGGAGCCGTGCCCCTGACCAGGACCCCAAAGTCCCCAAGGTCCTCCCTGCAGCCCACCGAGCCAGAGCCGCCCCCAGCCGTCCTGGGTTTATTCCCACAGGGCCACATGACTCCTTGTGGGTGGGGGCTGCTGGCTGCCAGGGACGGTGCCCACAACCACCCTGCGGTTGGTGCAATTGCTGCAGAACACGGGACCCCCCAGAGGGGCAGGCAGGGAGGGCCAGAGGTGCCCATGGCCTCGTCCGGACTGCACTGGGAGCTGCTGCCCTGTGGCTGAGCGAGCCCAGGCCCGAGGGGCACCAGCAGCCTGTCGGAGAGCCCCGGTGACACCCGCAGGCGAAGGCCCAGCAGGCACCGAGCAGGCCTCGGACCAGGACCCTGGGAACGCTGACCTCGGACTGACCAGGTCCTTGGAGATCACTAGGCCCATGTTGCTCCCCGCCCCCAGCTGCTGGCCCTGCTCCTGGGCAGGACAAGCCCCCAGGCTCCCCAGCCCTCCTTTCTCCCGGGGTGGGGGAGGCACTGACCCTGCAGGCGCGGGCGAGGGTCCCCCGGCTGCTCTGGAAGGGCACCGTGTGCCCCCGGGGAGCAGGAGCAGGGGGCGTGGGGCGGACGCGTGGGCTCCCTGCTGGAGTCCCCACGCAGCCCTGGCCCAGCACCCAGCGGGGGGGATGGCACAGAGCCCCCACCCTGCCTGTTGGCTGCCGGGTTATCAGGAGCATCCTCAGGGACCCGGCCTTGGAGGAAGTCACCAGATACGCCAGGGCGGGCCCTGCAGGTTTGCCCCGAGGGAGAGGACGGCCTGCGGCGCAGCGGGCACTCTGAGGGCCCGCGGGAAGCCCACCCTGCCTGCTGTCCTCACGGCCAGGGTTTGAGCTCACACTGCCCTTCTGCTTTATTTTTACACAGTTAAACAGTGGGCAAGGACACTCTGCGTTAGGTAAAGGGTCCAAAGTTCGTTTTTTTTTTCAGGTAAATAATAATAGTATTTATGTGCATGTTGATCGTTTTATAACTTTGTGATTTCAAAAAGTAATATGTCTTTAATGTGTTTGGAAATATAGAAAAAATACAGAGATGAGAAAAAAGCGTTCCTGGTTTCTCCACCGACAGACTGCTGTGAGCTGTGGCGCTTGTGTGCCCACACGTGTGTATTATATATACTCTGGTATTTGTTGACAATTGTCACCCTTTTGCGTTGTTTTCACTGACACGTTGTATGTATTTTTCCGAACATTCAAATGGCCTTGGGAGGGCCCCTGGGTGCCGCCCTCCTGTCTGGGGACGGGTCTGGATTGATACAGCCATTTCCCTATTGCAGGACAGTTGTGTCGCTCCACATCTCAGCTGCTCTAAATATTGCTGCAATAAACATCTTCGATGGACACACTCCTTCCCGTGTTTGGCTCCCAGAGACAGATCTTTCTAGAAGCAGGCTGTTGGGTTAAAGGTCCTGTGGTGCTTTCCGGAAGGGCTGCGTGGGTGTGCCCCCTCCCCGGCCCCTGGGAGCGCCGGGCGTGTGTCGTCGCTGGTCTCGGTCACCGGAACGAGCAGGCGATGCTCTCTCGCTGTCCTGTCCGTCTCCTCAGTTCCTGGCTGCGCCGACGTTCTTCATGTCTCTCTTAGCCATTTGTGGTTATTCTATTGCAAATTTCTGTGCTCTCCTCCCTGGGGCTGGGGGTGGTTGGAGCTGCCTTCCAACCCCTCACGGCCCCCACAGGTGGGCTTTTGGGGGGTGGGGGGCACGGATGAGGCCCCTGGGGTCCACCCCAGAGCATCTGGCTCCAGAACCATCCCTGCTGGTGTGGCCTGCCCTCAGCACCCCCAGGGGCAGACAGGGCACCCCACAGACCCTCCACGCAGCCGGACGCCGGACGCCGGCCCTCGGGCCCACACTACGGCGGAAGAGCCCAGAAGGAAGGCGGATTTCCACCCTGACCCAGGGCAGGGCGAGGGGCTCCAGCTGGGCGCACTTTTGAGGGATGGGGAAAGCCGTGACCCAGGGGCCACAACGGGGACAGGAAAGCCCAGGGGTGGAGGCCAGTGGCTGGTGAGCCTGAGCATCCTTCCGGAAGCAGAGTAGGAGAGGGGCACGTTCAGCTGCATCGGAGGGTCCTGGGCTGGGGGTGCCACATGGGCAGGAGGAGGCAGGTAGAGGCCATCAACAGCACCTGTGACCTGGGCTCAGAACTGGGGCCCTGACCTGTGACCTGGGCCCTGACCTGTGACCTGGGCCCTCACCTGTGACCTGGGCCCTCACCTGGGCTCTGACCTGTGACCTGGGCCCTCACCTGGGCTCTGACCTGAGGGAACGCAGGGCTGGGGCAGGTGGGAGGGGCTTGGCGCCCGGAGGGGAGCAGGGCTGGTGTCCAGGGGGCAGAGGGGCCTCAGCACCGAGCTGCAGGCACGGCTTGCCCTTGGTCTCTGCTGCCCATGCCCTGTCTCCTGAGCACCAGCTACAGACAGTGACACGCCAACCAGAAGACCCGTGTGGACGAGCCGAGCCTCCCAGCCGACCGCTGACCTGGAGAGGACAGGTGGCCCAAGGCGGTGCAGGCGCGTGGCGACCGGAAGAGGGGCTGCTGGGGGTGTGAGCCCCCCGTGTGGCAGGATGACCTGGCTGTTTGGCGTCCTGCTCTGGACGCTTCCAGCTCGGAAAGCCCCAGGGCTCGCTCTCGGGCCACAGGAAGGCAACACCGCCCCGATGTGCCCACCGTGTGGCAGATGCAGGTGCCCGGGGTCCCCACCTTGGAGGCGGCAGTGGCCTCCGGAGGTGTCTGCAGTCTGCTCCAGGCTTCATTCCCTCTTCACAGCAGAATCTGGAACAAATGCAGCATTTGTTCAAGTGGAGCTTTGAGAGGTTTGGTTTGCAAAGCAAGCGAGAGCAGGCGCATCCAGAAGGAAGGAGAAGGGGGGTGGGCGCCCCAGGCCTCAGCCAGCAAACATGGGGTTCACGGCCTCATTTCACAGGGATGGGCCCCGGGGATAGAAGATGCCCATGACCCCACGACCCCACGACCCCATGACCGCTGGGCTGGAGCTCTGTGGGGTCACCGCTGGCTCTTTCCCCTGGCGACCCTCACCGCTGTGCCAGTGTGAATAGATGGTGTCCCCCAAACGCCATTATCTTTGATGTAGTCTTGTGTGGACAGATGTAATCAGTGTTGATTAGATTATAATTCTTTGAGTGTTTCTTTGGAATGTGCCCCACCCAGCTGTGGATGATGACTCTGGATAATTTCCATGGAAGTGTTGCTCCGCCATTCGGGGTGGGTCTAGTGTTAGGTCCAGAGCTGTTCAGGAATCCACACAATGCAGCGAGTCATGGTTTAGAGAGTTTAAGGTTTACTAGAGGAAGAAAGCAGAAGAAAGCAGGTGGGAGCAATCAGAAAAGAAAGGAAGGAAAAAATGACTCCGGCCCTCTTTCTGAGAGCAGCATTTTTTAAAGGAAAAACCCACGTTGGGTATTGGGGGGAGGGTCCTGCTGAGTGTGTTCTGGGCCTCGATTGGGTCGGTGCTTGCCAGTTTCCGCTGACTGGTTACTAGGGTTTTAACACACTCCTCTTCTCTGATATGCACGGTGTCATCTGTGTGGAGGAAGGAGGCCTTTTGGCTTGTTCCTTATGGGCATATCTGGTCTTGCCTTGTCCGCCCCCTGGGTCTGGGCGCCACTGTGGCTGGGATTTCTAAAACAGCCTCCAACCCTTAGTCTATGGCCCACCTGGTGTCTATGAGATAAGCAGCAGAGCCCCTGGATCAGACGTTCCTTCTATAAGTTAGACTCTTTTTTCTGGAGTCTGACATCTAGGTTGATCAGTGGAGCCACATAAATGAGCTGACGGACAGAGGGAACTCAGTGCAGCTGAGAGTGACATTTTTGAGGAGCTGCAGCCTAGACAGGAACATCCTGGGAGAAAGCCATTTGGAAACCAGAACTTTGGAGCAGACGCCGGCCACGTGCCTTCCCAACTGAGGTTTTCCGGACACCACTGGCCATCCTCCAGTGAAGGTACCCGATTGCTGATGTGCTACCTTGGACACTTTATGGCCTAAAGACTGTAACTGTGTAACCAAATAAACCCCTTTATAAAAGCCAGTCCATTTCTGGTGTTTCGCATTCCGGCAGTGTTAGCAACTAGAACACCCGCTTCACCCCGCCCCGCCCTGTGGCAGGACTTGGGGCGGCTCCGTTGGAAGGAGCTTCCTTAGCGCAGGGTCTGTGCCACCTTCTACCTGGGGCTGCAGGGACCCCAGCGCCTGTCCGTGGAGGGAGGGGCTTGGTTAGTGAGCGAGCCTGGGGTTCCCACATCCGGAGCCTGAAGGAGAGCTCAGGGGTCAATCTGCACACCCTGATACCTGACCTCTAGCGCCCGGCGTGCGAGGATGGGTGCAGGAGGGCCAAGGCCACGGCGGCCGCCCCCAGGGCCCTGGAGGACGGTGCGCAGTGGTTTGGAAGTGCCAGCTGGTGGTTAACCATCAGCCCCTCTCGGGAGCCCGGCTGACTTGTCAGCGGGCACTTTTCCAGAAGCGCCCACCCCGGCCCAGCCGTCCCAGCACAGGCGCCCACGGGGCCGCGATGCCCTGACACCCCACTGTGCCTGTCCACACCCAGCAGGTGTCCTGCAGGCACCCCAGCCCACATGCCCATGCTCCAAGGCCTCCCCATCCTTCCAACACGGCCCTTCACCCCAAGCCTCCTGGGCTGCCTCTCCTCAGCCCCCTGTCAGCACCCCACTCCCAAAGATGCCCCCCGGCTTCTCAGACAGGCCCACCCCTCAGTGCCCTCCAGCCCCCACCTCCAGTGCAGCCCCTCTCCATCCTCGTCTCCAGCTCCCCCAGGGGGCCCAGGCCGAGGCTCCAAGGAAATCTTAGGGAGACAGTCTATGAGGCAGGGCAACGGGAGTCTGCTCCTCGGAAAGGGTGGGGGGCAGGAACCTGCTGGCTCCTCCCTGCTTCTCTCTCCCCCTAGCCGTCTTCCTTGCCACCCTCCTTGCCTCCCCTTGCCCCCTGGCCTCCCCCTCTCCTCTCTCTTCCCCTGCAGCTGCCCCAGGGCCTTCCAGAAGGCGGCTTCTGAGTCTGGAAGCCAAGACCTGGAGGAAGGAATCTTGTTCCCCAAAGGCCGGGCCCTCACCCCTCCTGCCCCAGTGTTCTGGGGCTCCCCGATACCGGGCCCAGGGCAGAGCTGAGCCAGCCCCTCCCCCTCCACGCTGCAGGTGGCCCCCAGGGCCTTCTCCCCATGCCCCCCCCCCCAGGCCTGAGCACCTGTGTCCCCTGCGCGGGGCGTGTCAGGGCCCAGGCCTGTGACCCTCTCCCTCTCGTGACCTGGAGCTCGGCCAGGCCAGGCCGGCCACGTGCGGTCACCACCTCCAGCAGGGCCTGTGCAGAGTCTGAGCGGGGCCCATGTGAGCAGTGGCCGTGTCCCCACCCTGTGTCCCCTCCCCCTGGCCCAGTGACACATCTCAGAGGAAGGAGGCGACGATCACAAGTTGTGCTTTTAAATAGAAGAGGCTTCGGAGAAAACACACCTTGGGGGAACATTTTTGTCACGCAAACACAAGCCACGGTTCGCTGCCACAGTCCCTGGATTGGTTTCTCGGGGAGCCCACGCACCCATGGGGAAACGGCTGCCGGTTTCTCTAGATGCCCCGCGGGCCCCACGGTGAGTGCCCGGCCACGTTACAGACCCCGCTGGGGTTGGCCCAGAGCTGGCATCATCGCAACTGTTAAAATATAACTTCACGGTTTTCCTTCACCGCCCAGCTGTGCCAGGGACTCACGCATGTATTGATCGGCTCATTGATAAGTCCTGCAGCTTCCCCAGAGCCGCTTCTGAGCTCTGCCCTCAGCAAGACGTTCCAGCTGCCCAGCGCTCTGGGCAGTGGTGGGCCACGGCTTCCTCCGAGGGGCCAGCGAGTGAGCAGAGGACAGCTTGGGGCTGGGGCCCAGCGTCCCTGAGCTGGCTCGCCAGGCAGCAAGACAAGGGGCGCAGCCCTGGGGAGATCGTGGGGGCCTGGCATGCACCCCTCCCTGCCTGAGGAGGCTGTGCCGTGGCTCCTCCGTGTCCTCAGAGCTGCCCCTTATCCTCCAGAAGGCTCCCGGAGAAACAGCAAAAACATGTCCCATCGTCCTGGGAGGTTCCAGAAGGACCCAGCGGCTGGCGGGGTGAGAGGGCCAAGGAGGGCCAGGTGGGAAGGAAACCCCTGCGGGCGCCGGCCAGGCTGGGTGGGCTGGGTGGGCCCATCGTGAGATGCGCGGTCCCCCTCTGTGTCGGGTGTGTGAGGCCCCCCCACGGCTCAGAGGGCCCCTGTGCAGCCTCATCCGGGCGGGAGAGTGGGGCCACCTGGGGTGGGCCGGGTGGCCCTCAGGAGCCACGGGCAGCCTTTAGGAGAGAGCTGCAGGAACTGAGTGCAACCGCAAGAGTGAGGACGAGGCCGTGGTATCGGCTATGAGAATGAAAATACCGGCATTGTGCCAGAAAGCTCACAGAGCAACAGGCCCCGTCCCTCCCTTCAGCAGGTGGAGGTGCGGAGGGGAGGGGCGCAGGTGGGATGAGCTGCAGCCTTGGCCCTGCACCCGGGGGCCACTCCCAAGCTGGCCCAGGCTCCCTGGAGGTGGCCAGAGGGGGGTGCAGGAGTGTCTAGAGGGGCGCAGGGGGGTGCGAGTGGACCGAGGGGATGGAGGTAGGAGGGGAGGGGTGTGGAGGGAGGAGGGCAGGGGGGAGGGAGCTTGTGGAGGGAGGGGCGCAGCTGGGAGAGGACCTGAGGACTGGGGAGCTCGGTTTGGGTCACGCTTGAGGTCCCGACCCGAGTCCCAGTTGGTTTTAAGTCAGGTCTGTGGACAGCACCCTCCCCCCGCCGCCACCCCTGCAGAGGAGGACGCTGGGGTGGGGGTCCCGGGCCGGTGGGGACGGCGGGGCTCAGCGTTGGTTCCCCAAGTGGCGGCTGCAGAAGGTCCAGGGCCAAGCCCTACCCACCAGCACCCCTGAGAACTAGGAATGGCCATGGTTCCCCTCTTCCCGGGCGTCCCTGGGCTCCTCGGGGGCATTGGGGGGTCCTGCGTGTGGACAGAGGATCGGAGCCCCCCTGGAGAGGGACTGCTGGCCAGCCCCCAGGGGCCTGAGCAGTTTAGCCTTTGGAGGAAGGGGCTCCCTGCTGAGAGTGTGGGGTGGCGGGGCCCTCAGGCGTGAGGGGGGGGATGTCCCAAGGCAGGGACCACGGATTTGTGATTTAACCAATAATCTGATGGCTGAGTCGTATATAGACGCCGTTTCCTCCCTTTCTGGTATTTTGTGGAGTGGTCAGACGGAAATGCCTGAAATTACTGAAACCCACTGAGCCGGAAATTGTGAGGACCTTGTGATCGCCCCCTTGCACCTCCTTGTCCCTAATGTTAACGAGGGAAACTGAGTCGGCGGGAAGTAGCCGCTGACCTGCCAGTAATGGGGGTCCCACGCAAGCAGCACCCCCTCTTTGGGGAGCCGCGGTGACCTGCTATCTCAGCAGCGCCTCCACCCCCCTGCTTTGGGTCCCTAAACCCCCAAACTCCTGAGACCAGGGAGAAGACTTTGGGCCCGAAGGCCATATGGGGTCTCCTTGCTTG
>PVKY010004331.1:0-19486 GCA_004027775.1 Bradypus variegatus
GTCCACCTACAGCTTTTATGAGCCGGGCAGTGATCACCTCCCTGCTCCCTTTTCAGGAGACCATAGAGAGGCTGACCTCACAGCTGGAGACTTTCCAGGCCAAGATGAAGAGGGTGGAGGAGTCTATCCTGAGCCAAGACTATAAGAAGCACATCCAGGTAGGTGGCAGTTCACATTGAGTCTTTCCTCCTGGAATCTCCACAGTATCCACAGAGGGCAGGGTCTGGGCAACAGGAAAAGCCAGTCCCTCATCAAGGGCAAGTCTCAGACCTGCCACTCTTACTTTCATAAAGCCTGGAAGCACTGGGGTCCCCATTTCACTGAGGGGGAAAGTAAGGCTCAGAGAGGCGCATATGGGAGAGAAGTTAAGCACTCAAGCCCTGGATTCAGAGAGAAGTAGGTGCAAATAGCACCTACCCCAAGTGACTTATCCTATTGGAACCTTAGTTCCCTCATCTGGGTTGGTACTAGTAGATACCTCAAAGGATTAGAATAAAATGCGATAAAGGATACTGTGCATTCATCATGTGCCAAGGGAGGGAGGCGACATGTGAAAGCCAAAGGAGTTGATGGCAGAATGGGGACGAGGGAGGTAGACCAGGCCCCTCTCTGCCTGCCGGTCTGATGAGGTCACTTTTTGTCCCTGTCTAGGATTATGGGAGCCCCAGCCAGTTCTGGGAGCAGGAGCTGGAGAGCTTGCACTTTGTCATCGAGATGAAGAATGAGCGTATTCATGAGCTGGACAAGCAGCTGATCCACCTGGAAACAGTGGTCCGTGGCTGGGAGTGGCTGGGTAGATGCAGCCTCAGGCTTTGCTTCTGGAGCATTTCCTCTGCTTAAGCACCCATTCTGGCACTTGAGAGAGCTGTGACTGGTCAGTGGCCAGTCTGGGTCGAGCCGTGGCTCCTTGTCAGCTGGGCCCTGTGCTTTTCTTGGCTCCTCAGTTGCTGGGACTTGGGCAACCATGGGGCAAGCAGTCTGGATAATCTGGAGAGGCTGGCAGAGGTCACAGATCAGGGGCTCAGACAGAGCTGAGCAAGGAGGCAAGGCTGAAAGGTCAGAGTGATATGGGAGAACAGTCAGCCAGAGCATGGCTGGTGAGCAGTGGGCGGTGAGGATACAGGTGGGTTTGTCTACAGGAGAATCAAGGCCTCAGAAACCTAGGGTTGTGACAAAACAGAAAGTATGTTGCTCTGGAAGAAGTCTCCTGGCCTCCTTCAAAGTAAATTCTGTGTGCCACACAAGCTGTATCTTAATCAGACCATCTCAGATGTTCACTATAAATTTTGTTTAACCATTTTTGTGGAACAGGGTAACAGATACATTATTTATATATTTTATGTCCTGACTTTTTTTGGGGGGCAGGAGATCTATTCTTTTATGAACTGATGGTGATTTTAGATGGTAGTGGCTATATTCTTTCTTAACATTCTCACTTGGCAAAATTAAAAGTCAGCAGCCCTATATTCACTCTTTAATTTTATTTTTTACATAATATTATCAGTCCATGAAATGTAACATGTGGTCTAGACTGTTTCCAGTTGTCACAGATAAGAGGGAAGCGATGGCACATATTCTGCCATGTCGGTGTGGCAGCTTTCTGAGCTCATTCTGATTTGTTACAGAAAGAAAAAAACCTGATGTTGGAAGAGAAAATAACAATCCTGCAACAAGAGAATGAGGACCTCCATGTTCGAGGCCAGAAACAGATGGTTGTGTCAAGGTAGCCAGCCCCCTGCCTCCTTTCCTCCCACCCCCGCTTCTTTTTTTTGCTAAAGAGGGAGTCGGATTGACAAGTGGACCCATTGCCCATCCAGAGAATGTGGCTCCTCTTTCCCTGAGAATCAGGAATCCCAAGGAACCAGCTCTGCCCAGAAGCCTAAGTCCCACTGCCCTGGTTCGTGTCTGTCTGTTCCCATCCCCTGGCCGTTATCCGGGCACCAGCCTGACTTTGTGGGCTGTATAGGAGAGCCCAGTACAGGGAAGGGGAAACAGGGAGCTTCCAATTCTCAAGGCATATGTAGAATGAATCAGTTCTAAGGCCTTAGTAATTGAGAGCTATTATGTGTCAGGCACAATTTATTGAATATTACGTCAACTGATCCCCATAATTACCCTAAAAATAACACCATTATTATTACTGCCATTTTACAAATGAGGAAACTGAAATTTGGTGAGAATGAGTAATTAGCACAAGGTTACACAGCCAAGAGATGGAGCAGACATTTGAACCCAGAGCTGTCGGCCTGTGAGGTCCACACTGCTTGGTCAATAGGTCAAACAGCCTCCGTCTTGCATAAAGACAAATGGCAGGGCATTGGGGCCCTGGAACAGGCTGGTGGCCCATCCAGGGAGGACTTGGGAGGAGCGCCCCCCCCAGAACATCTCCAGTAGGCACCCCTCGTCTCCATCTGCCTTCCACAGGCAGCTCTCGGAGGACCTGCTTCTCGCCCGTGAGGCCCTGGAGAAAGAGTCCCAGCTACGGCGACAGCTCCAGCAGGAGAAGGAGGAGCTGCTGTACCGGGTCCTTGGGGCTGATGCGTCCCCTGCCTTCCCTCTGGCCTCCATCACCCCCACCGAAGTCTCCTTCCTGGCCACATAGGCCCAGGCCCTGGGCCGCCATGATGCCTATGGTCACAGCTCCCACAAGGACTTTCCTACAAGACTGTGGGAGCCTCTGCTTTCTTTTCCCAGAAAGGAATAAGGGTAGAAGTGAAATGGGGAGCCAGGGTGTGTGCCCAGCAAGCTCTGGGAGCTTGGGCTGCCTAGAACCACCCATCGGGCTTTGGAGGCCCCAAGAAGTGTCTTCCCTTGAGTTGGCCCAGGGAACTGTCCAAATCGGGGAAGTTCTAAGTCTTTTCCCAAAGAGTGGCCTGTGCCTCCTCAGCCATCTGACAAAGAGGAGACAACACCCTGGTCCTAGCTTGTCAGCTTTGCTGCCAGCTCACCAACTTGTCAACTTCCCCCTGGATTTTCCTACTTCTACCCTGGCCTTCTCTTGGCCTCAGTTTACCCCTCCTGTAAGATGGTTGGAGGAACTGGGCAAATGACTGTTGAGTCTCTACGGTTTCTTATTCTAGGGTTGTCTGAAGGTCCGATGAGGGGTTGGGAAGAGGCAGGCCCTGGGAGTCAAACTGGGAAAGGTGAGTGGCTGGGAGGAAGCCACTGAGGCCCTTGGGGCTGATGGCATCAGGGAACCAGCCCAGCCGAGGTAGGGGCTGGAGTGGGCATCCCAGATCACCACTTCTCTGATACCCAAGTCTGGTCAGCTCAGAGGTTGTGGACTGAGCTCTTCTTGTATTACCAGGCAAGGCTCATCCTCTCAGTCCCACGGTCCCTCAGCCTCCATGCCCCCCAGCCACGGGGGCCACCTCAGTGAGTCTCAGCATGTTCAGTGGTCAGAGCTGGAGTCTCATCACTTAAAAGATGAGGAAACTGAGGTGGGAAGGGGGGCACCACTGAGCAGAGCCAGGACTGTCATCCGAGGTCGCATCTCCTTTCTTTTACTCCTACTCCCTGCTTTAGCTCCTTCTACCACTCCTGATCCCAGGCTCAGGCTCCTAAAACTTAGCCCTTAGCCTCCCATCAGCAAAACAGGGTAGCTGGAGTAACTGACCTCAGCAGGCCTAGGCAGCCCTGCAGCTTTGGGTTAGCTGCAGATATGGCCCCCAATAACAGTAAGCCCTCCCCTGCTTAGAGCATTTAAATCAAAGTACTTTCACTTACCCCCTGCCGTCCCCCACCCCCAGCTTCAACAATCCTTGAATCAGGACTATCCCTCTGTAACGGCAGAGCAAATTGAGAGCACAGGAGGCAAAAGGTCTTGCCTGAGGTCAGGCCCTGAGCCAGCACATAGGAGAAGTCAACCCACACTTCCCACTGGTTCCGTGGTGGCAGAGCTGAGGTTTCCTCCCTTGCCCCTACTTCCTTCTCCACTCCCCAGGACACTGTCTTTATCCACATCTAATTCTAGAAGTTCACTTGTGTCTGTTTCCCCATTTCCCCAGCTAAGCAGGGCAGTGCTGAGCGGCTTCTCCAGCCATGATCAAGCATGTTATCCAGAGGCCTTGGGGACAGCTGTAGAGAGAGGAACACATGCACTTACTTCTTCATGAAACTTATTCCAAAGCATTTCTGGGACACACTAGTTTATCTAGTCATTAATAGGCATGACTGAGAAAAGACTCCAGTGTCCAAATAAGTTTGGGAGACTTGGGGTTCAATCAAGTTAAACAGAGCTTTAAACTGCAGGACTTCTCAGAACCTTTAATATGCTAATATGCATTGTAAATTTCCAAGGAGGGGGCGAAATACCCAGGATTTCCCAAATTTCTTTGACCAAGTTTCTTACCCCCTCAATCCCCACCCACTCTGGGAGCACTTGAGGCTGCAGCATGCACTTTAGAAAGCATTGCTTTAACTGAGAGGGGCAGGGCTGGAGAAAGGGGCCAGTTGTATGTAGGGAGTAGGGCTTCCCTCATGTAGACTGGTGGATGTGAGGAGATGAACTGTAGTCATTACCCCACACTGGGGCAGATACACTATGGAAACTGAAAAGAACACATGGTGTCTTATTTATTTGGTCTCTCTGTTTTCCTGAGAAATGAAGGAGGTTGGTCTTTGCTGAGGACCTCTACCAGCAGCGAGGACCTTTAAAGAAGAACTCCTGGGAGCCTGGAGGAGCTGGGGCTCCCTCCTTAGGTACCAGAGCCTAACTGGCCCTAGCTTAGTTCTGCCTGAGCCTCGGAGGTGGGGCCTGGGGTTAGGGTGTGAAGGCTAGCCTTCGACAGGGGCCAGGAGGGAGGCTGTGAGGGTGAATGAGAAGTGAATGCAGAGCAATAAGCATTGGAAAACACAGAGGATGCATAGGAAGGTGGTCTCTGCTCTAGGGGTGGGGTTAGGGGCCCTCTTTGGCCTTGGCATATAGAATACTGAGGTTCACACAGGTGCCTTATTCCTGCCCATTGCCCCACAGCAAGATACCAGGGAGGGATCTAGAAAGGGGCAGGGGAGACCTGAGGGCTTTGGATCACTCAGGTATGGGTGGCAGCAGTGCCCGTGCCCTGAGGGTTGGTGGCCTGGCAGGTGTAGATGCCAGCGTCACCAGCCCGGGTCTCTTCCCTATACAGAGTGCTCACGGCCTCCTGCTGCACCTGGCCCTCCTGGCGTACCACCTCAGCCCGCTCGCTGGTGTAGGGGGCCGCCCCAACTTCAGGGGACAAAAATAACCATCCATCACCTGCCCCAGGTGCCCTCTCTGACTCTGGCACTCAGGGACAGGTAAGAGGGCACCACTTATCCCTTCAGCAGATGGGAAAGGGGGAAGTGACTTTGTATGAGAGCATCTTAAAAGGCCAGGTTCTTTATGGAAAACTTTCAGGTTCTCAGGTCCCTGGAAGATAGCTAGAGTTTTCTCCCCTACTCAAGGAGAGTTCCAAAGGTGCTCAACCCAAAGCAGCACTGCACACTGTGGGTTCCGTTGGATGATAATAGGTGTTACTCCCCCCCTCCAAAAAAAAAAGTGGGAGGAACAAGGTGGCTATTCCACTATCAAAAATAAGAGACACTGGGTAAGCAAAATTAAATTGGTGAGACTTAGACCACTGGGTCTATCACTCGTGTAATATGCATTTTGAATCTGCAACATGGATGATGGTTATAAGAGGTGGTACTGTTCTGGAAACACTTTTTTTCTGAGGGAAGGTCCAAGAAACATGTTCTGGGGAATACCCAGCAGAGCAAATCCATCTGTGTGATCTTTCCCCCTTCTCGGGTCTCGGTTTCCTCATCTGACAAGTGAGGGAATGATCCCCCACACTTTCTACCTCCTAAGGCCTCCATGGGGTACACCTTCATCATGTGTTTGGTGGCTCAAGGAGTTCACAGTGCACTGGTGCAAAGGGGAGCCAGAGTGCCTTAAATGAAGGCAGGAAACAAACACTGGCTGGGTTCCACTGGCCTCCCTTCCTGGACTGCTGGAAATGGTGATCTCATCAATAAATAGGTCATGGACTTGCAGAGCATCTCATTTCCCCCAATCCTGTGCATTTCCTAAGAGATCTCTGGCTGGGCAGCAGTGCCTCCTGTGTCTTTCCACCCCAACTCTTTTCCCACTTAGACATCTTCAGTGGCTCCCAGGAGCCTGGAGAATGATGCTTGGTTCCTTCACCCTCATGGCTCCCCTGCATGCTCGGCAGGTGGCAGTGGGGGTGGGAGGGAGGTAAGTCTCTGTGTCTCCTGTGTGTGACATGTTCATTCTTGCTCCTGCTGAGATCTGCCTGGAATGCCTGCCACTCCCCTAAATCCCACCCTCCAAGGCTCAATTCAAATTCTAGCTCATCAGGAAGCCCTTGTAAGAATTCCTAAAGCACTTGGTGTTGGTACTATACCTTTTGGCAGAGCTGTTCTCAAGATGTTTGAGTTTTATGGGTAAGATCTTTACGAGGATAGTACATCACCACCACCACCTCTCCACAACACCTAAGGAAGGGCTGAGCCCACAGTAGATGCCCAGAAAACTGGTTAATGCATTTGGTTCATCTCCTGTCACCTTTCTCCTCCATCCATAGGGCCTGAGCAATTGCTCATGTCCCATTTTTGTGTGGTTGAGGCCAGTCTGGTCTCAACCTGAATGTCACCTCAGACGTGACTCCTTGGCCACTCTTAAGTAGATCCTGTGACAGTGCCCTGTTTTATTCTCTTTGTAGCACTTAGACATACATAGTAATTTAGAGAATGCCATTTCCCACTTCCTCCTTCCTCCTTAGTTTGTGAGCTGGCAGAGAGAGAAATCGTATCTCTTTTTGACTCATCATTGCAGCCTCAACACCTAAGGATTATGTCTGGCATGCTCAATAATTGGACTAAATTAATAAAGGAACAAATTATGCATTCTTATATATAACCTGAGAAGTAGCTCTATGTGACAGGTGAGGAAACTGAGGCCCAGAAAAGGGAAGTGACTTGCCCAAGGTTACTTGTCAGCGTTGGGATTAGAATCCAGGTTCATAAGATACCCAGTCTGGTGGTGGCTCCACTCCACCCTGATGGTTTCTGGCCCGCATCTTAATTCCTCACTCCCCTCACACACCATCCCTCCCCCACCCCCAGCCTCCTCTTATCCTCTACTTACTCTTTGGCCTGGATATTCCCACCTAAAGTCCACAGCAATCTCTGGCTCACCCAGAACTGTGCAGGTCATGCTGAAGTTCTGCCCCATTGGACTGATGTGGCTGAAGCTTGGATGGTGGGTTTGGGAGAGGAAGATGGATCTGCCATGGGTAATGGGAGAGAAAATGGGGACAAACATGTTGAACTGACTATTAGAATGGTTGAACTGATGGCAGATGGATGAGTGGAATGAATGAGTGGATGGGTTAAAATGATAGAAGATGAGTGGTTGAGGTGGTTGGATTGATAGAGGATGTGTGAAGGAGTGTAATGAATTAATGGAGGGTAGGTGGGAAAGATGGATGATGGAACTGTTGACCATGATGGAGGATGGCTAAATGGAATGGTTGAGGGAAAGTGGATGAATGGAAGACTTTGGCTTGATTGAGGATGGTTGGATAGATAGAAAGATTGGATTGATAGAGGCTAGCTCAATGGTAGATTGGCTGGCTGGACAAAATGGTTGAATATATGGAGTATTATTGAAAGCTGGTTGGTTGTTTAAAGCTCTACATCCAAAGACCCCAGACCTGAGGCTCCCAAAGGAGGCATCTCTCCCCCTGTGCTCCCTGCCCATCCAGAGCCCTTAGCCTACACACACAGTTGATGTAGATCAGCATGTGCTTGGTAGAGATTTGTCTCATGCCACCTAGGCTGGCCATGCAGAAGAGGAACCTGGACAAGGAAGCTCTGGGCCAGTGGATGGTGAAGCCCTTCTTTACATCAAAGGAGATGTCCGTTCCATCCACAGGGATCTCCTCCAGGGGGAACTCCCGGTGCAGTGTCACGTGGGCCAGGGGGTTGGTGACCCGGCAGGAAGCAGGGCTGGCTGATGGGTGCGCAGCTGCACCACTTGATAGTAATCCTCTGTGGGGACAAAGAGCTCCTCCGGATCTGGGAAGAAAGAAGAGAGAAGAATGAGCCTGGGACAGATTTGTTACTTCTGATGCAACGAGTATCCCAGGAACATGAGATCCCTCGTGGGGATTCAAGACATCACTTTTGCTCTTTCATCTCAGCCGCCGATAGGCCTTTCAGATTGAGAAAGACCCAGAAACTCCAGGCCCACATGAGCTATGGCCACGGCCATATCTGCAAACATCAGAAGCATCCAGGAAGCCAGAGTAAGGCTGGTGGCATGCATCACCACAGGATCAACTTTTACACATATATCCAGGTTACTTTGGGAAGGTTGGTATGAGACCATCACTTGAAGAGGAACCAGAGCTTCTGTCCAACTGTCAACCTTGATAAATTGTGGTGGTGAAAAGACACAGGTAAATAATGCTAAAAACAAGAGTGGAGCTGTTCCCATCATTGATGTGGTGCAATCGTGCTACTACAAAATCCCGGGGAAGGGAAAGCTCCCAAAGCATCCTGTTACCATGAAGGCCAAATTCTTCAGCAGAAGAGCTGAGGAGAAGATTAAGGATGTGGGGGGAGCCTGGGTCCTGGCGGATTGATGCCGTGTGGAGGGAGGTTCATTAAATGCTAACAAATGCTTTTCCCTGTGGTCTGAGTATAGACGCTTTGGCACCTCTACATCCTTACCTGTGCAGGTAATGCTGAACACGGTCAGCCTCAGGGACCCACCTTCACCAGGTTCTAGGACTAAGAATGTGGAGGCCTCAGCAAATTAGCAAACTTGAACCTTACTTTCATTTATAAAATGATGAAATGTTGATAAAAATTCTAGTTGAAAAAAATCACTTTCTCTGCCCATCCCTATACTCTGTCTTTTCCTCTCTTATGAAAGGACTTGGAATGAAGATGGTGAAGACCAGCTTGCTAGTTCCAGCTGTCATTAGCTTGTGGTTTGTTTTGAATTTCTTTTCTATCTGGTCATCAGTGTCTTCACATATATATAATGAAGGGCTCAGTCTGCTTGGTCTCTAAGGGCCCTTCTGTGTGAAAAAAATTACATAAAGTATTTGGCTAGAAGTCAAGGTTTCAGGTTTAACTCCCAACCCCACCACCCACTAGCTCTGGGATCTTAAACAAATCACTTTCTTCCTTTGAGCCTTGATATTTCTCTATGTCAAATGGGAGCAATAATCCCCATCTGGCTTACTTTGCAGGGCTATTATGAAGTAAATGAGATATTGGATATGAAGCTCCAGGTGCATGAATGGCAAACATTCATCAAACTCTGTCCAGGTATTTTTAAAAAGACAACATCAGGTCAGGTTCTTGAGTGCAAAATGATGCAATAAGCTGGAATTATCTGGCAACCAGCTCTATAGACCAGTGCTGTCCAGCAGAACATTCATGATCATGGAAATGTTGTTTTTATGTTGTCCAATATGGTAAGCACTAGACACATGTAGCTACTGAGAATTTGAAATGGGGCTAGTGTGACAAACTAAAAATTTAACTTTAAATTGCTACATCTGTTTAGTTACTTGTGCATTGGATGGAAATGCACCAGAGTTAAACAAATGCTACAGTTCTTAACCCTGGCTGCACATTACAATCACCTGAGGTACTTTTAAAATATTACCAGTCCCTGGGCTCCACCCTCAAACCAGTTAAATCAGAACCTGGCTTGGAGTTGGGCTTTGGTATCAGTAGTTTTCAAAGCTCTGTAGGTGATCCTAACATGCAGAGTTGGGAAGTGCTGGGCTAATGGTTCCCAAACCTAGCTGAAGATTGGAATCACCTTAGAACTCCTGAGCATTACAGATTTCCAGACTCCGTCCAGACTTCATGGGACACGATTCCACCGAGTGGAGCTGAGGCCTCTGTGTTTCTCAAGGATCCCAGGCAATTCTGATCATCAGTCAGGGTCAAGAACCTCCAGATTGGCTAATTATTACTATTATGGGTGGATTTGATAAGGGAGACACAGCTGAGTCTAGAAGAGTCATGTATTTCCCCAAATGAACAAAGTCAGACTCTGCGACTACTCGATTTTCTATGGAAGTAGCCAAAGCTTCCCAGAATGTCACAAGAAGGATCTTGGGAACTACTAGTCCAAACCCCTCATTTTAAAGATGGGTCTCAGGGGAAACACTTAGGAAGGTTATGTCTAAAGGACATCCCAGCGGGTCTTGGGAGCCCTGACTGCAGCACACCGGTGAAGAAGATGAAGCTCTTTCCCTGGAGGGCCTCGCCTTCTGCGCACGCGCCATCCTGGCAGCGCTGGGCCCGGCAGCTGTCTTCCCCGGTGTGGGCGCTGGTGGAGTTCACCACGAGCAGCTGACTGTGCTGACGGAAGTGCTCGATTCTGAAAGACAGTCGGTGGGAGGGGGCGGGAGCCGGGCAGGAGACGGAGATGGCCTGGGAGACCAGGGGCAGCATTTGGGCTTCTCAGCCGTTCTCCTCCTCTGCCTTCACCCCCCAGGAGACTTTCCCAGGAGAGCTGTTGGGATATGGGTGGCTCCACCCACCGTTTCTGAGCGGCTCATCGAACACCCCTGGCCTCACGCACAAATTCTAATTGGTCTGTCCACTCCTCATTGACCCCACTCACCCATGGAATAGGCATCCTCCAAACTCCTTTGCCCTCCTTGGTCCCTTCTTTGGGCCCCTTTGTTCAGGTTACCACAGGCACTCGAAGCACCAACACCTGCCCAGAGGTGAATTGACAGAGGGTAGACTAATCTTCCGAACCGAGTTTTATATCCCACCGTCTGCCTGATTTTCTCTGGGATCAGTGTGGGCAATGCTGGTGAGGCCTATTTTGCCTCTATTTCAGGCTCCACTATGATGGCGATCCTTCTGTCAGGGACGTCTCCGTCTGCCATCCAAGTACTGTTAGGTTGGTCAGTCAGCCTCATGCTCTGCCGTCACCACTTTTTTCTCCCTACTGGCAGTATTTGCTCTCCCCTAGAAGTGAGAAACCCCAGGATTGTGGGAAGGCTTTTCTCCCAATCTAGTAAACCATTGTGCATCTGATGGGTCTTATGTGCTTCCGTTACTCTTTCTTCTACACAGCATGCCCAGGGTGGGTTCTGAGCCACTTTAATACCTGTTAAAAACTTGTCAGTGTGCTTGTGACCTGCTGGACAACATCCTCTGACCCATCCCCGGACCCCCTCAGCAGGCTTTCCCAGGGGTTCCTCCACCTCCTATCTCAGGCGTCCCTCGCCTTCCTCCTCCAAGTACACAGGCACCCTCCAGCGGACCACCCTCCTGCAGCAGCGCAGCTCCAGGGGCTCCCCAGCCCGCAGGCTCAGAGAGTCCCCTGCTTTCTGGAATCGTCCCCTCCCTGACACCTGGACCAGGATGGAGCTGGGCGAGGGGGCTTAGGGCCGCAGAGGCGGCAGCTTCCACAGGGGTCTTCATCTGCAGGGACTTCTAATTCTTGTCTGATTTGGGCTTTCTCTGGCCTGGGGGTCCTAAGGTAGGATGGCTGCTCTGAGGCCCTTCTTTTTCTGAGCCTTTGGAGTTCTGCCACAATTCTGGATTTCAGCTGCAGAGAAGACAAGATGGGTCTGGGGTTACCAGCCTTCACCATTCACTATTTGCCTGGAATGCTGTCCTTTCCTCACCCAACAGTTGGCAGAACCTCAGCATTCTGTCACCTTTTATGTTGATTACTACTACACAAGTGATTCTCATTCATGAGAGAAAAATGAGAAAATACAGACAAACCATGAAAAAGGATTAAAGTTACCCCAAATCTTACTATCCAGAGATAACCACTATTAATATTTTGAAGCATATTCAGCCAAGACTTTTCCTATACAAATATTTTAAGTAAGTATTTTGTTAAAAAATAGAATGGAGCAATTCAACATGTATTTTGATAATCTATACTTTTCAGTTAGTAATATGTTGTGATTGTTTTTCCAGGTCAACATACATGTGCACCAACATTTTTAATGACATGCACAGTATTTTGTGGTAGTGTTGTATAATGATTTCTTCAGTGTTTGGATTTTGGATTGTTTCACACTGTTAATGAAAAGAAACAGTTCTATAATGCATATCTTGTACGTGCACCTTTAAACAGATTGCTTCCTTAAAATGAATTCCTTAGAAGTAGAGTTGCTGGTGGGCTACGGAAGGGAACTTACACATTGTCTTATCCAAGTTGCCACCATTTAAAACCTTCTAAATCATGCTCCAAAAGAGGTTATTTAACCTGTGCTCAGATATGTCTAGTGACGGGGAGCTCACTATCTAACAATATCAATAGCTCCCATTTATTGAGTAAATGGTTTTTCTGAAACAGTGCTAGCATTTATTTACATTTTCTTATTTCATCCTCTTAATGACTGCAAAGTATTATCCAGGTCTAATAGATGAGGAACTTGAGAATCACAGAGGTTAACCTTCCCAAGTTACTGTACCAATGAGTAGGAGATCCATAACTCAGCCAGGCTCACCTTACTCTGGAGCCCACAGCAATTCCACGAGTAGCCCATCTCAATGCGGAATGTCTCTGACTGCTAGAACTCTCATACCATTGATCTTACTTTTATTCCTGGTGGAAGAGGAAGCAGACTTGGTTCATGTGCCTCTCTTCCACCCCAGCCCCAAATCTTCTCTTCAAATACAGGAAGTTGCACAGTTTGTACCAAGTCCTGAGGCTCTTTCTTTCCTTCTCAATAGTTCCCAGACACATTCATTTCTCTCCATCACCCCTGCCAACACCACTCACTCCAAGATCACATCTGGACTATTGCAGTAGCTTTCAATAAGTCTCCTCTAATCAATCTGACACACAGCATCAAATATATCTTCTTAAAACATCATGTTAAGACCAGTTATAAAAGCCCTGGACCACCCTGTCATTGAAGGGGGTGGTAGGAATGACTGGGGAGAGAGGGCAGGTATGGTGTTTGTGCAGCAGTAATAGAAAAGGTCCCAGCGGAATTTTGCCACTGTCCTTTTTTATGGCCCAAACCACCATTGCCAACACACACAATTCCCTATAATCCACAACTACAGGCAAAAATAAAACAACAATAAAAAAAAGAAATAAAGAAGTTTAAACCTCCACCTTCAAACTCAAATCATCTGCTTTTCACAACTTTAAAGTTCTCCCTCATGTCCCTGGTATAGAGTTCTCTATCCTGGATACTGTCCTTGGCCCTGGAGGGAAAGGATATGGTTGGGTTTGGGGGAAGTTTTGGTATTTTGAGGAAGTTTATTCTGTATCTCTTATATCTGTGGAGCATTTAACAGTTCACCAGGGATTTTCCCATTCAGATTTCTGGTGTAATCCTTACCATATCCCCAAAAGCGTACCCAACAAGCCTTATTGTCCCCTTTTTACAGGTTGAGAAACTAGCCTCAGAAAGAACATATTAAAGACATATTAAAGACATGATTTAATGTGGAAGCCTGGCATCTAAAAGCAAAGATACTCAAGGGAGGTAGGCAGGCGATTCCAGAGAAGGGGTGGTGACCTGGGCCAGCAGAAAGAATATGGACTTTACAGCCAGATGAGCTGGCTTTGAATCTTTGCTCTACTAAAACTAGCTATATGACTTTGGCCAAGGCATTTAATTTCCCTGCCCTCATTTTCTTCATTTACAAAAGGAGAACAAAAATACCTGCCTTGCAGAACTCTTATGGTATTACAGGTATTAAATGAGATAAAGTATGGGAAGCACTTAGAATGGTGCCTGGCATATAATAGATGCTCAATAAATGGCAGCTGTCATCATGAATAGTGTAGTAATTTTCCTATTGTGGCTGTAACAAATTACTATGAACTTAGTGGCTTAAAACTGCACACATTTATTGTCTTACAGTTCTGAAGGTTCGTAAGCGTGAAATGGGTCTCACAGGGATAAATTCAAGGTGTCAGCAGAGCTGCCTGCCCTCCGGAGGCTCTAGGGGAGAATCTGATTCCTTATCTTTTCCAACTACTAAGGGTCATGCATGTTCCTTGGCCATGGCCCCATCTCTCCACTTTTAAGAGAGAAATGGACCAGGTCTTTCTCACACTAACATCTCTTGGATTCTCTTTTCTGATTCCCGCTTCCACTTTTAATGACCTTTGTGATAACCCAGGATAATCTCCCTGCTTTAAGGTCAGCTGATTAGCAACCTTAATTCCGTCCACATCTGTCACTCCCCTTTGCCATGTAAGGTAACAGGTAACATATTCACAGGTTCTGGAGTTTAGGGCATGGACATTTGGGGATGGGGGGGTTGCATTATTCTGCCTGCCACAAATAGTACATTTTAAGAATCCAGAGTAAAGCTAATGCCTTAATAGCCAAACTCCCACAAAACAGAAGCAAGACAATCAGAGGGCAGAGTAAGAGAGGGGCTGGGAGTACACACTGGTTTTTTGGTTGCTTTAATTGAGAGGCTGTCATCAGAGCAGCTGGCGGGAGGAAGTCTGTGGATCCTGGCCACCTTCCTGTTTGGGTCTGGAGATGAAATTGAACCAAGGTTTGGGGTAGGGTGGCTCCCAGAGCTGGGGCTATGTGGACCCACAACAAGCCCTGATTACAGGGTGGCTGCAAATACGTCTTCATCAGCAGAAGCTCTGCCTCCCAGGACTGAGTATCTATCTGCTGGACCTTGAGGGAAGGCACGTCTCTGGGAGCCATCAGAAGTCTACTGCTTCGGAGCTTCTGGGTTTGCCAAACCAACAAGTTACCCAGGCAAACTTTTGGAAAACGTCGAGTTTAATTTCAGAATCTGATGGTGATTTTTATGATCCTAGAGAAAAAATATTTGGTGTCAGGCACTGTGCAAAGTGCTCTCCAGACTTTACCACTCATAAAACCCCACCAGGAAGCTTGGACTCACATCACCATTTGACAGGCAAGGAAACTGACTGTTATATAAATTATGTAGTTTGCCCAAGGGCACCAAATTAGAGGGCTCCTGTATGGTTCTTATCTCTTTGTATTTTTCATCTTGCTCTCTCTGGATCTCAGTTTTCCTATCTGTAAAATGAAGAGGTCAGATTAAACCAGAAATTTTCAAGTTTAAAAATAAACCCCTTGTTCGGGATTGAATCAAGTTGTCTATAAAGACATGTTCAAGGCTTAATCCGTGTCCCTGTGGGTGTGAACCCCTTTGTACACAGGACCTCTGAAGATGTTATTATTAGTTAAGGTGTGGGCTCATTTTTTAATAGGATCTTCAAAGACCCTATTTAGAAGAGGCCAAATTGATTAAGGGTGGGACTAAATTCATATGACTGGAGTTCTTATAAAACAGAGGAAATTTGGACACAGTCAGTCAGAAGAAGCCAGAGAATGAAGCAGATCATCACGTGACAGAGGCCAAGGAATCCCAAGGATGGCAGCAAGCCAGCACTAGAGCACTACAAACTGTAGGAAAAAGCCTGTTGAGAACTTGACTTTGGACATCTAGCCTCCAAAACCATGAGACAATACATTCCTGTTGGTTAAGCCAACCAATGTGTAGTACTTGGCTTTGCAGTCCTGGCTAAATAACAGATCTCTTTCTTGAAATATTGATAGGCCAACAGTATAAAAAATAATAATAGGGTTATTTTGATTGTAGGAGGCTGGGACAGGAGGACAACCCATCCACCCTCTCAGTCACCACCCCCTCAGCCCCCACCCTCCCCGCCGGAGCAGGAAGGAGAGGAGTTGAGTTTTTATGTCCTTTTGACTAGAGGAGCTCTCAGGGGCCCTTCCCAGTACTCAGGTTGTATATGTTTGAGATAACACACTTCCTGTATCACCCATCCTACAGCTCTCCCTCCTTCAAATAAACCCTCCAGTTCAAGCCATTAGCCATTTAGAAACCTGCCACTTATTACCCTGAAGCTGTCTGCCCCTTCCCTTCCATATGAGGCTCCCTACGGAGCATCTTGGAGCACCAAGTGACAATACTGCCTATGGCCAGGCAGAATCGGGAAGAAGAAGACTGGGGCGACAACATCTCTCTAAATCCTGTTCCAAGTTCAGACCATGCCCCAACCTCTTCCTGCAATGGCTGGAAGCTCAGAGGTGGAGGAGATGTCTCCCCCAGTCCTTGGCCTCTCCCGGGAATCAGTTTTTACTATCAAGTAAACTAGAAATCCTCCTGGCCCTGCCCCTGTTGGAGGCCAGAAGCTGCTGATCTTTGTGAGTAAAATCCAACACTCTCAGAGTCAAAGAATCTAGGAATAAACACTCAAACTCCTAGAATTGTATGATCTCGGTATGATGGACTCAGGGTCTTTAAAATTAAAATAATATTGCTACCATTTACTGGGTGTTTATGTAGCAGGCTCTAGGCTCAGCATTTATATTTCATCCCTTAATCTTTGAAACCACCCTGTCATTTGAGATTATTTTTATCTCCATTTTACTCCTGAATAAACTGAGTCTTGGCTTTTTAGCTTTGTTCAGTCTTGCCAGAGAATGGAGGAGCCAGAATTTGCTCTATCAGATTCCAGAGCTCTCTGAGCCATGCCAGGAGTCCTAGATTGTGAGAATTAAAACGCGAGCCCCTGGCTTTCAGATCTCAGGTCTGGAAAGGGCTTCGATGATCACGCAGCCCATCCTTATTGTCCTAGAGGCAGAAGCTGAGCTCAGAGAGGTGGTGGGACCCAGCCAAACAGCACAGACAGGGAGTGATGGAACCTGCCTCCAACCCCCATTTACAGTACTCATTTCCCTATCGTGTTGTCAGCAGGGTGCTCCCGGGAAAGGCAGCGACAACAGGTCTCAGGACCGCAGCCGGGGAGCAGCTTTTCCCACAGGTAAGGAGATGGCCAAACCTGAAATGACACAGACCAGCAGGCAGCAGGCGAGGAAGCAAAGGGCTCTGGGGTCCATGGCCGAGCGACCGGGAGCTGCGAGGCTGATGGCGCTGCAAGAGCTGCAGGGGAGAGACTGCTGGGGCCGCAGTTGTGAGCAGGGATGTGGTGATGGACCCCTGAGAAGGCGAGGGGACAGTCCCTGAATTCAAAAGCAAATCAGAGTCCTAAGGCCTGGCCCCTCCAGGACTCCAAACAAAATTCCTTTCTCCAGGTTCCAAACGCTAAGGTGAAGAGAGCTATTCAGATCTCTGCTCAGGAAAAAACACTCCTGCAGCCAGGAGAGGAGGGTCCCCACAGGCAGACAGGCAGAGCTGGGAGGCAGCTGGAAGGGCCATTGGAAGGTCATGGGGTGGGGGGGCTGAGGGGCAGGAACATCTGAGGACAAAACAGGTGAGCGTGGCTGTGAGGAGTTGGGGCTTGAACTGGACATCAGCTATCACCATGGACCAAATCTGGCTGCCTGCCTGTGTTTGCATAGTCCTCGAGCTAAGAAGGATTTTTGCCTTTTTAAATGGCTGAAAAAATATTTGATGACACATAAAAATTCTATGAAATTTAAATTTCAGTGTCCATAAGTAGTTTTATGGGAACACAGCCCACCGTGACAGACTTGAGTGTCATGGCAGAAACCGTAGGAACCACAGAGCCTAAAATATTTACTCTCTGCCCCTTTACAGAAAAAGTTTGTCCACCTTTGCTCTAAAGGATGGTGTTTCTAAAAGTTAATTTCACTTAAACAAACGGTACATAAATAAAATTATCCTCCTTGGAAAAATATTACAGATGAGGCTTAAATTCCCTTTGATCAGCCTCTGACCCACTTCCAAACTTGGCCCCTATCCCTTCCTCAGAGATAACCTCTGCTATTGGTTTGGTGGGTTTTCTGCCAACACGTTTACTACATTGATATGCATATATGTGTATCCTCAGAAAGATCCAGTGCTCTTTCATGGTCCCTGCCAGTTCATATAGACCTACCTTTACTCTTTTTTAAGTGCTCCGTAGCATTTCATGGTTTACCACAGTTTATCCATTCCCCTATTAAAGGACACTTGGGCTGTTTCCAGTTTTTTTTTGTTTTGGAAGCAGTGCTACAACGAGCAAGAAATAGCCTTTCAAGGCTCAAACTAGTCACTACATTTTCTTCATAGAAACTTTTTGTTGAATGAAAAAATGGCATTCGACACAGACCTATCAGCAGATGCATTTTCACTCACGTGTGTTTGTGGCCTGACTGCACAAATCCTCCCAACAGAGCCACACACATCTTGTTCTCCTGCAGGGTTTTGTCCACATCCTGACTATTGCTTGTAGCCGGTAGAAACCCTCCTGGGTTTTGGTTGTGACAGGATTCCCTCCGTATACAGCTCAGTTGTCATTCTTGGGACAAGGGAGGTGGCGTGATGGGGTTGAAAGCAGCAGGGTAGTAGGATCTTGGGGAGAACTGGGTTCCATTTCCCACTTTGCCACTTGCAGTGTGAACTTACCTCTTCACCTTGTTCAACCTGAACGCTGGGCACCTAGATCTCTGGCCTTCCTGGGTTTTCACATTCTCCTTTCAGTGGCCAAGTCCACAAGGAGGAATGCATCTGAGAGGTGATGGCTTGGCTTCCAGCCCCACGGGCTTGACTCTCTCAAGGGAGGGTGCTGTGAGCTTGTCAGGTCACCCCGTGAACCTAACTTCCAGCTGATTGTTCCTCAGGAGAGAGATTTCACCAGAACAGTATCCATGTGTCCCAGATAAGGAGTGTGCAGGACAAACTCAAGGTCCTAGACAATGACTGCCCCATTAGGCCCTTGAGCTCAAGGTCCCAGGTCCAGACCACAGCCTGTTCCCTGCTCTCAGACCACCCTGCTCCTCTCTGTCACAGCACTTACTGCAGTTGGTACTTTTATGAAAATTTGTATGCTTGTCATGAATGCCCATCTCTGTCCCCTTGGAGTGTGAACTCTCTGAAAGCTGGGACCGTGTCTGCTTTGCTCACCCTTTATCCTCGCTGGCTTAGTACAAGGCCTGGTGGTTTATGGGCACTAGACAAATACTTGCTGAATGGATGAATGAATGAATGAACTGCTCCAGGCTGGTTTAACAGCAGAAATGTAGCCCCATACTTTTCTAATCCAGTGGTTCCCAAAGAGGCAAATAAAGGAGTGATGGGGGCTGAGGGAGCAGGGCACCTATGGCCCAGACAAAATCATGAATTTGTAAAGATCACTCCATTCCCAGGTGTCAGACCTCAGGTGGGGCCCGGTGTGGGGAGGGTCTGGAATAGTCTATCTTGGAATAAACACTCACAGAATCTTCAAATTGCAGATTTAGTTCACACATTTATTCTGCATTCAACAAATATTTATCAAGTATCTGTTTTACCAGGCTCATGCCAGACTCCTGAGGCATGAAGAAGAGAGATGCTTACCAAAAGCACACAAATAAATACATAGCTCCACACTGTGACCCATGTTACAATAGGAAAGAGGCATCTGTGAGAGACAGTGGGGAGGGCTGGAAGTGCACTGGAGCGGGGACTGGAGGACATTTCTGAGGTGGTGCTTTTTAAGGAGAAATCCCCAAGAATAGTGAGAGCTGGTCCAGCAAATCTCAAAAGAAGAGCTTTCCTTCTA
>PVKY010004332.1:0-19488 GCA_004027775.1 Bradypus variegatus
AGGAAACTGGTATTAGTGCTAATGCAAGGGCAGAGAGTACAAGGGAAAGCTTATAAGGGTTTCAGACAAAAACATACCATTGGGTGTGAGAACAGTTTCAGCAGAGTCTCATGACACAGGGCTCTGGAGGTTTGTTACTAACAGTGATCAGGGGAGGGGAGTTTTAATGCTTTGTTTAGGATACTATCTGTACATTCTTCCCCCACTCCCTGGGGAGGTCTGATGACCTCCAACTTCTGTCTTGGTCACGCAGACCACTATGTGCTGTGGGGTCTCATTCCCCATTAGAGAGGGGGAGCTTGGGGCCTGTGTCCCCACAAACTGTGGTTGTGTATATAGGTAAGATAGGCAAGATGGATAAGATGGTAGAGAGAGAAGGTAAGAGATAGATAGACATTAGATGACAGATAGATTAGATGACAGATGATAGATAGATAGACAGATAGATAGAGGTGGAGAGATAATAGATTGATTGATAGAGGATAGATGAAATACTATTTTCATCATGCTCCTGGGATAGATTCTCTTCCATAAAAGTCAGCTTTGACCCCAAAGTAGAAGCACAGAGAAACTGACTGAAGCTGGTGTTTTTTGAACCAGAGTGTGAGTCTGCCCATCCAATCTTTCTAGCCAAGATAGAAAAGATGGAATGGGAGAGGGACAGGAGTCCAACACTCTCATAGAGCCTGACTTTACTGCTGTGCCTACCAGGCAGCCAGCAGAAACTCAAAAGAGGGATTTGGGGCCATGCCTTTCTGGGATCCATCCAAAGGCATCTGTGGGTCAGGATTTGGAACGAGTTACACTATGGGCCGAGTGCCTATGAATTAGCTCATTCCAACATTTTAATACAAATGATACCTGGTTAAAAAATGAGCACCAGGCATGACTTTAAAGGTGTTCAAGAGCTAGGTGCTAAAGGGTGAGAGGTAGTTCATTCCCTCTTGAGTTGGTAATGGTTAAGAGATCATAAATCTGGTCTATCATAGCAGACACTGCCAGGTCCCACTCAAACCCCTCTCCCTGACACTTGAGTGCACACTGATCTAACTTCCATCTGTCAGCACCTCTATTTCTTTGCCTGAGAAATGACTTCTTTTACTGCTGGAACCTGCTTTGCTACCTCCAGTTAATACTGGAGAATTAACACTCCCTGTGATAGCCATAAACCAATTACTGATGGGATTTGGTGTATAAATACCCCAGCTCCCTCCGCCCTGGAATGGGATAGCTCTGAGGCACGTCTCTCCAGTGGCACTAAGCACCTGTTGCCCACAGAGGTAGCTGACTGCTTGCCCTTCCTTACCTCAATCCCCACTTGCCTACTGGTGTTCCCTTCCCTTTCCAAATAAACTACCTGCCTTTGAATCCTTGTCTTAAGAACCACTTTTGGGGGAACCCAAGCTAAGACAGCTAGACATTCATTCACAAGCATCCCCCAAATCCTCTATGTGCCAGACTGTGTTAAAGGCTGTAGTTCATGTCTTAAGGACTTGAAAACCCAACTGGCAAGATCAGTTTATCCAAGCAGTGACAATACAAGACTCAATATGATGGAAACGTTCTGTATTGTATTGAGAGAGAGAGAGAGAAAGGGACGGAGATTCCAACAGGGGAGCCCAGCCAACTGCTGAGCTAGTGCCTCATGGTGAGGGGTGACTTTGTGGCGCCACCAGAATCTTCCTCTTTGCCCTAAATCTCTCTGAGGATGTTCATCCTGAGTTGACCCAGCTTGGAGAGTGATTCACGTCTTGGCCTCTAAGAGACAGGGATATAAATCAGAATGCTGGGGTGTGAGTATATAGTAAGTGAATTTATTCCAGTTGCCAGGCAGGCTTAGGAATACTAAGAAAGGCTTGGCAGTGTTCTCCTCCTCCCATCCCAACAGGAAACCTCCCAGGTGAAGCCATCTTGCAATCCAAGAGTCATAAGTTTGTTTGGGAAGCCAGGGAACAGAGCAAAAGTCAAGGAATGACAAAATTGCAGGGATTTTGAGATCAAGAAGAGGGGAACTGAGGACGTTTATGTCAGATAGTTTTGAACTTCCCATGGAATGAGAAGGCATTTTCAGAGGGTCGGGTTGGTGAGGCGGGTTCAAGGACAATAGAAAAATGTACAACAGCCAATTGGGCAGTAGAGCATGGGGGACAAACAAATCAGAATGAAAGAATTTCTGAGCAAGGGAAACTGCTCCCACATACACATACACACAGACACTAAAACTATTTGAATGTGAGCCTAACCAAATGGCATGGGCTTTCCAATCTCAAGCATGCCTAGGATTCAATCCTCACTCCACCAAAATTAGTTGTGTACAGATGTCAGTCTCTGAACCCCATCTGTAAAATGGGTATAATAATGGACCCGGCTCCTAAGACACACGAGGATGCAGTGAGATTAGGCATGAGAACTGCTCCACATGAGAACTAGCTCATAGTAAGTGTCAATAAATGGTAGCTAAATTCTTTTCATTTCATTATTGTTAAATTGCCACTTGCTTGACTTTCTGTGGCCTGGGGAGGGTAGCAGAGAATGCACATCATCTATATTTGCCAGTAACCAAGGTTCAGTAGATAGACGAGGGAATCCAGGTGACACAGGAGCCCAAGGCTGAGTGAGGTCCAGTGTGATCAGGAGGGGGTGGGAGAGAGGGACAGGCTTAGGGCAATGCTTCTCAAACATATAAAATCAACTAGGGAACTCATTAAAATGCAGATTCGGATCCTATAGGTTTGGGCTGGAGCCTGGAGCTTTGCATTTCTTACAAGCTCTCTGGTGAAATCAGTCCTGCTGCTCCTCAGCCCACACTTGGAGTACAAGGATCTAGGGCTTTGAAAGCAAAGTTCAAGCCCAGCGAAGAGAGGGTTTGGGAGTTTGGGCAAGGAAGTCTGTCTTAGTTTCCTAGGGCTATTGCAATAATTTCTATAAACAATAGAAATTTATTGACTCATAGTTCTGGAATAAATCAAGGTATTGGTAGGGCCGTGTGTCCTCTGAAATCTGTGAGGGTATGATTCCTTGCCTCCTCCTCGCTCCTGAGGGGTTTGCCAGCAATCCCTGGTGTTCCTTGGCTCGTCAATGCATCACTGTAATCTCTGCCTTGTTGTCATATGACCTTCCCCGTTGGTGCATCTTTCTGCCCTCCTTTTCTTGTAAGGGCACCAGTCATTGAATCGGGGTCCACCCTAATCCAGGATGACCTCATCTTAACTTGATTACATATGCAAAGGCCCTATTTCCACATAAGGTCACAATCACAGATATTAGGGGTTAGGACTTCAACATATCTTTTAGGGGGACACAGTTCGAGCCATAATAAAGACCAATAGGTTTGCTTCCTACTGTATTTTCAACCAGCCATCTGGGGCTGTACTGTCTAATACAGTAGCCACATGTAGCTACTGGTCCTTGATGTGGCTAGTTCTGGTTGAGATGTGATGCATGTGTGTAAAAAAAAAAAGCAAAACTGAATTTTGAAGACCTGATACAGAAAAAAAGAATGTAAAACATCTCAACACTTTTTTATAGATTCTATGTCAAAATGATCCCATTTTGAATATGTCAGGTTAAATAACATATATTATTAAAATTATTTTCACCTGTTTCTTTTTTTTTCTTCTTTTTTTTTTAATGTGGCTACGAGAAAAGTTGAAATTACATTTGTGGCCTATATTGAATCTTGGCTGGACAGCACTAGTCCAGAGAGAGCCAGTTTCTCCCTCCCTCTCTGAGCTCCTGCCCAAAAGCCCATCCTCAGCAATTCCTGCGGTGCCTTGGGGAAGACTCTAGACTAGAGAGTTTCGTTGCTCTGGAGGGAGGTAGACATGCCTGCGTGAGAGAGCTATTTGGGAGGAACAAGGCAGAAACATGCCAAGTCATTCTCTGCAACAGCAGAGCAACTGCCATGGGGCCAGCTGGGCAGCCTGGATCCCAAAGATGCCAGCCTGCCATGCTCCAGTGCCTGCTCTCTGGGCCTCTCCAGTCCTTTCTCGCCTTCCCCTCCCAATCCCGGGCGACAGGTAATTAGCAGGGCCAGCTGGCACTCTCCACTGGGCACTGCCACCAGAGAGCCGGCAGCCGGCCTGTGATTACCGTAATCCTGACTCGGCCTTCCAAAGAGAGCTCTATTCAGCTCGCCCTCTGTGAGCTGGCTCTGGGAGGACGGGGCTTGTAGTCTCTGCATTCTTTGGGTGCCTCTCGGCAATGAAAGACCCACAGAAGAAAGTCTTCAGTGTGCCTACCTTCTGCAGACTTCCCTTGGTAAATAACTGGGCAGCGGTGCATAAATCCCTCCCTGCTGGCGGGATGGGAGGTGGTATTTGAAGTCTTGCCCAAGCCATATATTCCTCAGCAAGTTTCTTTTATGTGATCACAGTATCTCCACTTTCTGGAAAGCATTTCCTAGGACCAGGAGCCAGTCCTTCCGGTTTGCATCATCCAGGAAGCTAGTCTAAGGCAGGACCCAAGGACCTCAGCAATGTGTTAAGAATGATGCCTAAAAACCCACACGTTTTAGGTTCTGTGAAGCCACTCATCCTGGGAGAGAAATGAGAAAAAAAGGCTATTTTATCAAGTAGGATCATAAGCCAAGTGCTGGCTTCCATGAAGGATGCCGGGCAGAGAAATGGATCTGCAAAAAAATCCTCAGCGGAATCCTTTGGGCTAACTCTCAAGCCTCAGTCTCCTCATATGTAAAGTGGGGCTAATAATAGTATGTAACTTAAAGGGTTGTTGTGGGGATTAAATGAGATATTCCATGTAGAGGGTTTAGCATGGCAAGCACTCAAGAAATAGGAATAAAATAAAATATAAGTGAATGAACTGAAAGAAACTACAAGTATGGAATGCAAGTACACTTAACCCATCAGGAGGTTCCAAAGTGTGGCATTAAGTTTTAAATAGGAAGGGGCTGCTTTTAGAGGCAGGGTCTCTCCCTCTGGGTCAGGAGGGAGAAAAGGATCCCTTGGAGACACAGGGGGTGTAGGAGCCCCCTGCCCTGTCAGAGCAGCCCATGGGCAGGTGGAGCTCAGCTACGTTATGTGTGGGGTCTTGTGCCAAGACAAAAAGCAGGTCCCTTGTTCAAAATTCAGGACAAGACGTGCCATTGCAGGTACTAAAATATAAAACTTTTTGTCTTCTTCCCCTGTCTTCACTACCCATCATGGTGATTTTGCTATTTCATGTCACACCCCTCGTACTCGCCTGGCCCGTGCAGACCCTCACAGGCACCCAGGGCCCTGCTGTGTGACTCGGCCCATGCAAGCATTCGGCCCGACTCCCACCAGCCACCAGGCCATCCCACCATGCCCCAAACCACAGTGGACAGACAACCCCCCAGGGACTGCAGGCTTGTGCTGGCACGTAATTGGTGGCTGGACCAGAGGTGGGTGAGAAGCCCACTTCCGCCAAGTCACCCACCACGCGTGCAGTGGTCCTGCTGTCAAAACCATGGGTGGCCACCACAATGCCCTGCTTCTGGGTCCTGGGGGGGGGGAAGCACCCAACCCTGGCTCTTCTCACATGGGTGCCTGTGCCTAGGTCACCGTTGGGAGGGGAGGGGAAAGAAGGGCACACTGATGGCTGGGCCGGGAGGGTGAGGCTGGGCGGCGCCTGGGGCCTGGGTCGGGGGACTCCTGAAGACGCTGAGCAGTGGCAGGGTCAGGGAGGCCAAGCCAGGGCCAGGCCTTGGGGGACAGAGGTACAGACAGCTGAGAACCCATCCCGATGAGGCAGAGAAGAGGCAGAACCACCCCTGAACAGAGACTCCAAATGCCAGGCACATGCTCCACTGTGCCATTGGACTTGACTTGCAAAACATAAGTTCAAAGATACTGTCATGAAAAATTTCAAGATGGCAACTGGAGAATGTGGAAACCTCAGGTGTGGGGGACTTCTGAGCTCGGGGTCCCCTGCATTTCACGGCTTGCCTGCCTACGAGGGCAGGGGAGATGGCTGTCGTCTAGTAACTAGACAGCAGATCCCAGATAGACCTGGAAGTTCAGAGCCTAGCTCTGCCTCTCACTAGTTCTGTGACCTTGAGCAATTCATTTAACTTCCCCAAGACTCAGTATCCACTTCTATAAACTGGAGTGATGGGACTCAACTCATGGAGTTGTTGCAAGGATTAAAAGAGATGGTGCAAATTGCACTTAGCATGGTGCTGGCCACACCACGAGTTTTTAAATGTTAGCTATCACTAGCAAAGTAGCTTTTAAAGGGAGGCATCCCTCTTCTAATGTATCTCTTAGAGAAGTAGTCTTTCTTGCTTTTCTGAGGCACAGGAATCCTATCTTTCCCTTCTTCACAATGTCTGGTAAGTGGCTGAATAAACAAACCATGGGGCCAGGGCATACACTAAGATAAACAAGAAAGTAGAACAGCTTAGCCATGCCCATACCAAGGTGCCCGCCAACACTGCTCCCAGGAGAAAAGCTGAAGGGTAGTAGATGGCATCTATGTAGCCTTGTCTGTCCTCTGTCAAAAGCTCATTTCACTCCTCTTTTCCTAAGAAGCCCTGGAAGAACGCAGGCTCTGTTACTAATGCCTGGCCTCGAGGGAACCACATCTGGTCGTTTCTTGCATGTGCTTAATGATAATATTGTCACTAGAGTGTAAGCTACATGAGGACAGAGGCTATGTCTGTTCTTGCCAAGCATTGGATCCCCTAGTGTCTGACATGGATCTCTGACTTGTAGGAAGCACTCAATAAAAGTTTGGTAAATTCTTGAAAGGACGATGGATAGATGGAGGGTTGGATAGACAGACTGACTGAAGAAAGAGCAGATTGTATTTTATGGCCTCAGAAGTCATTCCCAGCTCTGACAATCTGTTATCCTGGAAGTCTGTTTAGTTGTTTCTACTTCTTCTCAATGATAGGCCATGCCAGGAAGAAACCAGATTTAAAGTATAGGGTGGGTGGTTTTCAGTGTCCTAACTATGAGTTCCATCTGGGTCATAATGGAGCTTTCTCTCCAGGACGCATTACCTCTTTCACTGTCTAGGGCCCCATCCTCCATTCCAGGGGCCTGGGGATCCCAAGGGCTCTGGTAGTCAGATGGAGGTGGCTGAGGCAGATTCCCTGGATGCCAAAGAGTGGCAGTCCTTCTGTACAATTGGCTGCCAGTGTGTCTGTGAGTGTCCCCAGCAGATGGCCTGGGAAGGACACCTGGGCACTGGCCAGGCTGCCATGTGGCTCCTGACTCTGGGCATGGATGGCATCACTCCCAGAGATCCTGAGTCTTCTGATATCACTTAGCTCCTGTCTCCATAGTCCTTTTTCTCCCTGTCTCCCCAAGGGGTAGAATCTTTGAATTTATCTGGAGTGGGAGAAAATGTGTTCTGCAAGAATGCATGCAAATATTTATGCCTTACATTGAAACTAGTGTTTTTTTTAAATTCAGTAGTCAGGAATCTCTACCCACTCCTCCCTTCCATAGTGACTGCTTTTCCCCAAAGCACTGGGTGACTCTGTCTAGCTGAAAAACCCCTAGGCAAGAGATTGCTTCTCAAACTTTCATGTGCACACCAATCCCCGGGGGATCTTGTTCAGCTGTAGTTTCTGATTCAGTCTAGGGCCTGGTCTGAGACCCTACGGTTCACAAATTCCCAGGTGATAGCAATGCTGATGGCCCAAGAAGCTCACTTTGAATAGCAAGTCTCTGTGGGGGGGTAAGAGGAAGAATGGCCACATTATCTAATATTTAAAAACACTTGTACAAGTCTAAGAGAAAGAAAGAAAGCCAACGGGTCTACTCTTCCACTTTCACTCCAAATTGAGGCTGCAAACCAGATGGTGAAAAATTTGTTGTCAACCATCTATTTTAAAGCCTGGGGAGGTTGCCATGTCTAAGAAAGGAGGGAAAATGAGGTATTGTAACAGGGAAGCATTTTCTCACAGTCCCCAGAGATTAGCCTTCAGAGACAGAGCTGCCTGCATTCCCTACCCTGGGTCCTCCTTTATATTGAAAACAAACGCTGGCCCTCTTCCTTGTCCATCTGCCCACCGGCTGGAAAGCACTTTGCTTACTCCTGCTGCTGCTCTCACACACACAGTTTCCCCAAATGCTATGGGCTAATTGTAGTGGAGAGAGGGAGATGGCTTCAGGCTGGAAGTGGCATTTTTCTCCTCATTCTTGGCAAGGGTCCAGGACCAAAGATCATTTAAAACATAGAAGAGAGAGGTGAGAGGGTCCTTGGGTTGCTAGCATTCACAATCCAGAGTGCCTAGTGGATTTGGATTTAGGGGTCACCAGAGGGACAGATAACAAATTTCATAGGCTTCATGTTGTCCTTTGTTTTATAAAGCAGGGAGGAAATGACAGCCTCAAATGGATTAGATACTCAAGAGCCCTTGTGGGCCACTTCTCTTTCGTCCACTGGGATCTTCAGTTCAAAGGCCCACAAGAGTCTTTGCACATTTCCTTTGAAGCTGAACTCCAGCCAGCCCTTGAAATTCTTCCAAAGGAAAATTGAGTACATCTTAGGAGAAGACTATACCCACTCATCTAACGAATGAGGAACTTGGCTTGTCTGTATAGGTGGACGTCAGAATTGAGGTTTTGCTTCTCTCCAGCTAATCAGTCTAAGGTCAGGGATTGCAAGACCAAATGTAAATAAGCAAAGACAACTGGATATGAGAAAATAGGGAGTGGGAGAGTAAAGAGTGGCAGCTCCAAATGATTGCTGTGTGGGTCTGTGGGCCCAGTTTCCGCAGATCCTGGGCTTTGGGAAGATTCTAGAAATCCTATTGTTTCAAGTAATAACCACAGGATTTATAAAGCATGTATCATGTACCAGGCACTGTTCTAAGGACTTTATATATTACCTCATTTGAGCCTCACCACAATGAGGAAGTTACTATTGTGTCCCACATTTCAGAGATGAGGAAACTGAGGCCCAGGGAGATGAAATGACTTGCCCTGAGTGGTAAGTTCAGCTGGGTAAGTGGCAGAGCTGGGATTTGAATCTAAATGGTGTGTCTCTAAGCGCATATCCCTAACCACCATGCTGCCAGAAAATAAATTTCTTTGTTTTTTTTTTTACTGTGCACACCTTTATCACTTTCTTGCTATATAACAAATTGCCACAAATTTAGTGACTTAAAATAGCACCTGTTTATTGGTGCACCGTTCTATAGATCGCAAGTCTAAGAGGGCTCAACTAGACTCTCCATGTCGAGTCTCATAAAGCCCAAATTAAGTTGTTGGCTGTTGTGGGCTCTTTTCTAGAGGCTCTGAGGGAGAATCTGCATGCAAGCTCATTCAGGTGGTTGTGGTTGTAGGACTGAGGTGCTCATTTCCTTGCTGGCTGTCAGTCAAGGGTTGAGCTCAACTTCTAGAGCCTGCCATCCAGTCTTTGCACATGACCCCCTCCATCTACAAAGCCAGCAACAGAACATCAAACCTTTCTTGAACTTCGAATCTCTCTGACATTCCTTCTGCCACCAGCTGGAGAGAACACTGCTTCTAAAGGGTTCCCCAATGGGGTCAGGCCCATCCAGTTAAACTCTTGATCTTAATGTAAACTGACTTGAGACTTCAATTACATCTGCAAAATCTTTTCCTAGCAGTACCTAGGGTCGTGTTTGATTGAATAATCAGAGGGCAGGAATCTTGCGGGCCTCAATTAGAATTCTGCCAAGCAGCAGGGGTTTAATAACCTTTGGTCTGTTCTTTCATTTATTCAACACATCTTTGTTGGGAACCTACTGGATGCCAGGCACTGTGCTGCAGACTGGGAACAGAGCCACAGACACATGGACAAACTCCTTGCCCTCAATTTCCCAGGTGACACATCCTAAGGCATCCTTGGAGTCTACTCAGTGAAACGTCAGTCATGACCCCGGGCTCCCTTCCTGCTACTCCACTCCGGCTGGCTGAGTATTCATTTGTCTTCAGTTACATGCCCCACAAACCCTGTTTGTTTGTTTGTTTTCCCTCTATCCTGAATATTCATTACCATGAATTGCTCAGATTCCCTAATCAGTCTCCCATGTGAGCTACATTTAAACAGGAACCACATCGAACACCTCTGTTCTGATGCCTTGGCCAAAGCAAATAAATTACAAATGAACAGAGGCTTGGCCTAATCCACAGTCCTGTGAGACAGCTGCTAGGACGGATGGACAGACAGGGCTGCGAGGCTGCCCAGGAGCAGGTGGCCAGGGGATGACTGGAGTTGGGAGCGCAGGAAAAGTTTTGAAGACTTCCTGACTGCAGTTTTGGCAGTTCTGTGGTTTGAGATACCGAGCATCCTCCACTTACTCATTGTAGCCTCTGAAGAGGAGGGAATCCCCCCGTCCCCGCCCCGCCACTCTGTTTTGGGCTTAAAATTCCTGAGAGCTTGAGATACCTGCTGCTAAAATGTGATTCTGCACAGCCAAGTGGTCTGGTCCAATATGCACAGCCTTAAGGCTTAATATTCTCATTAGTTCAATTTCATTAGTATTTACCAAGCCCCATGCATTAGATGCTTTAGAAATTTAAGTAGTTTCCTCACCCTTCTGGTGGCACATTTCCACCTACATATAGCATCCTATACAGCCTGGTAATGGAGATGTATATCTAAAAGATATATCTGGTTTCCAAAGTTCCTCCAAGAGTGACACCCAGGAAGATATATAATAATGCAGATGTGGTCTAAGCATTGACGTACCGCCTCCCCCCACCCCCGGCTGATAGGAATTATTCAGTCCCTCCTTCAAGCTCCTCTTCACACTGACACTCAAATGCTGGGATTAATATGGGGATAAAACCAGACCCTGAGGTGCAATTTTGCTGGACTGAGAATCACCTCCCTTCTCTTGATTCCTTGGAAAATGTTGCCAGGCTCCTGTAGGGACGTCCCTTGGAACTCCAGCATGTCGGAGGATGACAGGCACGCAATCAGGTTTCATTTGCATGACGGTTTAATAGCACCTATTGGGAGAGATGATGACCAAAGCTGAGTGGGACCCATAGGACTAAAAGTTTGAGAAGGAAGAGTGTGGGACTGAACCTGTCCCCGAGCCCCTAAGACGGAGCTCTGGAGATTAGTAATAATGAGAGCTAGCATTACAGGGCACTCACTCTGTTCCTGCACTGTGCTCAGTGTGTGCCTAATATCATCTCATTTAATCCTCCCAATAACTCCAAGAGGTGGATCCTATTTTTACCTGTACTTTAAAGATGAAGAAACCAAGACTTGGAGGAATCATACATCTGTCCAAAGTAATACAGGCAGCGAGCCGCAGCCCCGAGATGGGGAAAAATCCAGGCCGGAGTGGGGGAAAATGCCTGGGGATATCTGTTTCTAGCAGCAGGGACAGATCACTGGGGAGAACTCCTGGATCAAAGTTCTCTCTTTTCCAAACCCCTCCCCACCACTGCAAGTTTAATGAGAGAGAGAGGGAGATCTGCAAGACGAAAAAAATGTCCCTTTTTTCTTTCTTTCTTTCTTTTTTTTTTAATTTCAATATTAGCATTGAGGGGCAGGCTGGGAACAGATAGAGAAATGAGCTCTGGCCTCTCCCGGGAGAGAGCACTCATGGTTTTACTTTGTTTTAATTTTCTCTCCTGATGAAAAATTTGCCATGGTTAGAGAGGCACTGAATAAACAGAACTGTGACTGATGTTTTCCAATTTCCTTAGTGGATTCCACATTTTTTTAAGCGTTCCATCAATATTTCAACAGTTTCAACATGGTCCCCCCTCTGGGAAGCTGGGCCAGGAGCTGGGCTTTGCCTAGGGGCCTTAGCACTCAAGGGTTTTGTCAGGAAGGGTGCCAGGAAATACTGGGGCCCCATGAGGTGCCTTCAGCAGGCATCTCAACCAGGGACCGGAGGAAGGTGGCTTACTGCTCACCGGGGACTATCTGCCCTCGGGCTTTTTCCTTGGCCTCAGGACAGGGCAGAGAGTTAATAGTCTGGGAGCAGCTGTAACCAAGATGGATGAACCAATGCCTCAGCCCACCCCTTCTGGTAGGATAACTCAGAGGCGTGTTCCCCGCTGTCTCCCAGAGATCTCCAGCAAGAACAAACTCCAATTGCCTGCCAAGAGTCGCTTGCCTGAGAATGCACCCCACTGGCTTCTTTCCCTTCCTTGTCTCACTTCCCAACTCCCTCCTTTGTGTTTCCTGCCTCAAATCCTCCTCTCCGAGTCTGCCTTGGGGGAAACCAAACCTAAGACTGGAGACAGGGATTACAAACCAGAAACAGTTTCTGGAGACATCCAAATTAAAGAACAGGGATCAGACACCTAGCAAAGAGTTTAATAATTTGGAGAGGGAAGGTTCAGGGAGGACCCACCCAAAGACACCAAACCAAAGGGGCCTTGATTTAGAGGGTTAAGTCTTGGCTAAAACTAATATGTCTGCTCTCCTGTCATCATGAGTTGTGGGGGCATGTGTGAGATATACCCATATGTCTTCATCCTCTTCTAGCGGGTGGGCAACACTGCCTGGAGAGGGAGGTGGGCTAAGGTTGGGATACCCTGGGTTTCCTAGTGCCATAGCTGGGGTGTGTGTGTGTGTGTGTGCGCGCGCGCTCAGGAGTGGGGGGGCTGACCCAGAACATAAGAATAGCTCCAAGCATTAGGCTAAGCCCCTCCCAGGCTGGGCACAACTAGAGCACCACGGGCAGGAAGCCCATCCTGGAGCAGAGACAGACGTGGGTTACAGAAGAGTTAAGGACAAGATTCTTTCACTCGATCATGCTTGGCATAGCATGCGCAAAGCCTGGAATCTTTCTGTTCCTTTCTCTGAGCCAGAATACCCCAGAATCATTGGAGGGACTGGGCCTTCTCCCCCAGCATTCCACAAATTCCCCATCCCTCTAACTTAATTCCTTCTCAAACCCTTCTTTCTGCCCTCTTACAGCCCTTAGCACCCAAAACATCAGCCACTATTACCAATCGAGGCTCACTACATAGCAAGCACTGAAAGCTTTATGTGCATGATCAAATGAAATTCTAAAAATCTTATTGAGCTCCACTTTACAGATGAGGAAGGTTGAATAATAGGCCCGATGTCACACAGCTGCAGTGGCCTGTTTGGAATTTGACTTCAGGGCTGGTGGCCTCTGAAACCAGACTCAACCACTCTGCTATGTTGCTATGTTTGATTATTGGTATTAATATCTAAGGTAGATATTAATTATAATTAGGCCTTGGAATTTTATAGCACTTTCATCTACACTTTATAATATAACCCCTACAATAACTCTTTGAGCAGTATAAGTCAAGAATTATTGTGCTTATTACAGTACATAACAGAAGCCACTGGGGATAGTAGCATCATCTCCCTTTTACAAACGAAAAAACTGAGTCTCTGTTTAAGTGACTTGCCTGAGTCACCCACCCATAAGCAAAGAGTCTTGGGAACTTGCACTCAGCTCACCCTCTCCCTTTTGCTCTCTCTACCTAAGTGCCCCGTATAATACATTCCACCAGTCAGTTCCTGCACCCCACTCTCTTCTTTAGAGCCTGCTTGCTGTTTTCTCTGGAATGCACAGGGCTTTCAAAGAAGTGGTTATTCCCTTCTCTAAGCCCAGGATGGAACTCAGAAACAGGATGTCAAAAAACACGAAGGGCTCAGGTTGCAATGTTGCTGGAATGCAAAACCAGGAAACTTTCTTTTCTTCTCTTGAGAGGTTGTAACAGGAGGACTAGAAATCAACTTGGACCTTTGGGGAGCATGGGAAAGAGGAGAGACAAGCACAGAGGCAGCTCGTCAAGGATTGCTTTGATTGGAGACCCAGTGCTGTGTGGGTAATGACAGATGGGTGTGGGCCGTGCTGCAGAAGTGAGGGGGAGAAGAGTGGAGGTCAGTGATTTTATGGTCCTGACATTTCCTGTTTTTCAAATAAATTATACTGGGGCAGTGGTTCTCACCTGGGAGAGGATTTTCTCTCCCAGGGGCCATGGGGTAGAATTTGGGGACATTTTCAGTTGTCACAACTTGGGGGGTGGGGTGACAGTGCTACCTGGACTCTGAAGGCTGCCCCAACTGCCTGAGAGGACCAAGACATGAGCAGTAAACCAGTAAACCTTCCATCGGGTTAAGCCACTGAGATGCGGGGCTGGTCTGTTACAGTGGTTAGCCGGGGCTGACTAATGGCAGTTACTCCGGAAAAAGATTCCCACTCAGCTCACGCTACTTTGCTGTCAACATCAGCAGGAGGATGAGCAGATTCCCTCTCCTTTTTCACCCCTCATGTCTCCGACCACAAAGCCAAACTGACATTGATCCCGGTGTCAGAACCAGAGCAAGGCCAGACACCTGAGAAGGCTCTAACGATGGCCCCAGGCATCCGAGCCTTCAATAATGATGACGGATGCTCACAGCCACACACACACACCTTTCTTCCTTTAATTTGGTACTAAAAACAGAAGGGGGTAAAAAAAAAAAAAAAACCTGGAACTGTCTGTTGGCTGTTGTCAGCTTCTGAGGACAGAGCCCCTCTAGACACCTGTCAAGCCATGGGCATGTTGCACCTGTCTGTGGTTAAGACACCGAAGACACTTGCCAGCCAGACGTGGAGCCGCTGAACTGCGCAGGCACCAGGCCCCTGCTGGCGCTGGGACGACACGGTGCCGGGAACTACTGGGGGCCTCAGGACCCCCAGGGCACCCCTCCTCGGCCCGGGCACCCTCTGTGCCAGTCGCAGGAAGAGACCAAGCCCTTGCTGCCTCTGCCGGCAGCCTGTGTGTCTGGGATTTGGCGCTGGGAACCCTTTGGAAGGAGGAGGCAGAAGAGGACAGGCTGGGTTCAGCTCCATCTGTCTCAGCTTCTGTTTGGCATCTTGGCTGCACTGCCAGGAGCCCTCTGCAGTTCTCCGCCTCGCTCGGCAGCTGCTACACTGAAGAAAGGAAAATCACTCCCTCGCCAGTGGACTAGTCTAAGGAGGAGCCTACCCCAGGCATCCATGGGAGGGAAGGAGAATGGGGTGGTGATGAAGACCAGCAGACAAAATCACACTCCACCCCAACCGACAGCCTGCAGGAGTTTGAATCTCCAAACCCAGGCGTGTCCTTATTCCCCACCCAGCATGGCTGCTGCAGGCCACGATATTAACCCAGATAAACTCATGAAAATCATAATCCAGCACGTTGTGACCATTCTTGTCAATTCTCTTAAAGGTTAATCTGCTTTTCTCCTTATTAATGAAGGGTCTCTCCCGTGTTTTGGTAGATTTGGGCTAATACGCTATTTTATTTCCATGGTAACGGCTTCCAGTGTTACAGGAAGATAATTTTCCCGACAAAAGATTTGTGGGTCTTATTCTGCAGGGATCCGTGAAGGCTGGGAAAGTGGGTTCCAGGGCTGCCCAGGATTGCAAATTTGACCCATTCTGGGGCACGGGTTTGCCTCCTGGCTTCTGGCTCTCACCCTGGCAGGGGTGTTCTGTAGGAAATTGGAGGAGAATGAATAAAGATATTCTTTGGAAGATGAAGCCTTCTCTTATCAGCCAAGGGGAATTAAGTGAGAAATGGCTTGCATTATGGTGACTGCTGGCACAATAGGAGCCTCTGCCCTGTGGGGTGAGCTGGGAGCAGACTTCTTACAGCCAAGGTGTCTGAGAGGTGCCTCCAACCAGAGCCACAGTCCCCCAACTTCTCATCTCAGGCAGAGGGCACATTCTCAATTCTCAGGCACCCAGCACGTACTCCAGCAACCACAGGGTCCCAGGCAAGTCACAGGGATACCAAAGATGAACAGAACAGGCCTGGCCCCTGCTCTGAAGGAGCTTGGAGTTCAGTTGTGTCCTGGGGGGTGGTGGGTTAATAGAGAGACAAGAAACCAGGCAATGGCAACACGCTGTGATACGTTTTACAAGACAAAGATGTCCTAGGAGGTAGGGGAGCACATAGTAGGTTAGAAAAAACACACAGGGAAAGAGCTCTTTTAGAAGGGACTGGAAAGCTGTGCAGAAGTAATAGCTGCTCATATAAGTCAAGCACAATCCTAGATCCTGGGGATTCAAACAGGAATAAAACCAGACAGACTTCCTATTCACACCCAGGTGGGGTAAAGAAATATCAAGCAACATTACAATTTAAGCAATTGAGATCAGTACTACCAAGGGAAAGTTCTTAATGCAATAAAAAGCAGTTAGACAAGAATTTCACGGAAGTCACGTATGGTTGGGCTGGCTGTGCACTGCACAACTCTAGGAGGAGCCATTCATATAGACATCATAGATTTGAATATTTATTATGACAGTCTCCTGGCAGATGACAACAAAATATCTTCAGAAAGGGGCATCATCCTTTACTTTGTACAAAATAACATCTATGGCCTTGTGGAGCTCCTGCCACTGCCAAGGAGTGAAGGAAAGTCTTCTCCAAATAAAGGACAATTTCTTGGACCTGGAGAGTGATTAGGAGCTCGGTGGTGAAGAGAGGGAAGGAAGGGTGTTCCAGGTGCAGGAAACAGCAGGTACTCATTTGGGGAACTGCATCCCTGAGGATGAAAGGGGTCCAGACTGGCTAGAGCTAATAGAGTGGGTGCAGGGGCGAGTGGAGGTGTGCTTCTCCAGTTCTGCCTTCATAGTTCTCTACCTTTACCCAAAAGCTTCAGGAAATGAACAAATCCCAGGGATCAGTGTCATACGTGGACATGACTGTGGACTTCACCCAGGAGGAATGGGGGCAACTGGAACCCTCTCAGAGGTTCCTGTACATGGAGGTGATCCTGGAGAATTATAACAACTTACTTTCAGTGGAAGTGTGGAAGGCTGATGTCCAGATGGAGAAGGTCCACAGAAACCCCGAGGAGCAGGCAAGGCATTTTATAATCCTCAAGAACCAAACCCCAATTGAGGAAAGAGGTAATCTCTTTGGAAAAACATTTAATCAGAGCACAGACTTGGTTTCTTTAAGACACATATCCTATAAATACGACATATGTGAAGAAACTTTGAAGTATAATTCAGACTTACATAATAGTAATTGCCATGCAAGAAAGAAAGCTGACAAATTTAATGGATTTGAGAAAACACTCCTCTATCTGAAACAAGAGAAAACCCATACTGGAGTGGAATACTCTGAAAATAATAAAAATGGAAAAGACATCAGCCATAAGGAAGCCATACATAAACATCAGAAAAATAGAAATTTTGTTCAACCTTTAGTTTGTAATTACTGTGACAAGGTCTTCAGCTTGAAGTCACCCGTCATTTGTCATAAGAGAATACATAGTGGAAAAAAACCCTATGAGTGTAGTGTATGTTAGAGAACCTTCTCCCTTAGAGCAAACCTCATTAAACACGAGAGAATTCATACTGGGGAGAAACCCTTTAAATGTCCTGTATGTGGAAAAGCTTTCACCCACCAGTCAAGCCTCATTTTACACCAGAAGTCACATAAGGAGAAAAGGCCCTATGGATGCAGTGAATGTGGCAAGAGATTTCCTAACAAGCTTGAACACGCTACACATCAGAGAGTTCATAGAGGGGAGCAGCCCTTGGAGTGTAATGAATGTGCAAAAGCCTTCTTCAAGAAATCAGACCTCATGAAACATCAGAAAATTCACATGGGGGAGAAATGCTACAAGTACAATGAATATGGAAAATCTTTTCTCCGGAACTCACAACACAAGTCATACAGGAGAGAAACCCTATGAGTGTACTGAATGTGACAAAACTTTCACCCAGAAGGCAAGCCTTAAATTACACTTGCTGATTCATACAGGAGAGACATCATCTGAGCGTATTTTATATGGCAAGGCCTTCTACAGGAAGTACCGCCTCCATGTCCATCAGAGAGTTCATTTAGGGGATAAACCCTGAGATTGTAACAGGGTGGCATTGCAGAAATCCCTTCCACGAGAACCCGTCCCATGGGAAAGAAACTTGTGAAGGAACTTAAAGAATGTGGGGATTCATACTGAGATACAGTCTGTCAACTCAAAAATGTGTTAGAAATAGGATCCTGTAAGAAAAATATTATACTTGAAGTTGGATATGATGCCCAGCTAAGGAATACATATCAGAATGTATCTACTTGTGCATAGGCATGCTCAGCTAGCTTTTTTAAAAAGTTAGAGGTGGATGCAGGAAAAGGCTGGAGAGGGAGGCAGGAGCCAGACTGTGCAGGGTTGGGTCAGAGCTTCACCTCCCCTGCCCAGAGTTTCCAGTGATCCTGGGCATCTGGGGGCCCTTGGTCTTCAGGTGGGGACAAGTAGGTAAATTAGCTGCAACTGTGAGAAGGGAATGTTGGTTAGTGTTCCAGTTTGCTAATGCTGCCGTCACGCAAAACACTAGAAATGGATTGGCTTTTATAAAAGGGGGTTTATTTCATTACAAAGTTACAGTCTTAAGGCCATAAAGTGTCCAAGGTATCGTATCAACAAGGTACCTTCACTAAAGGATGGCCATTGTCATCCAGAAAACCTCTGTTAGTTGGGAAGGCATGTGGCTGGCGTCTGCTTGCTCCCAGGTTGCCTTTCAAAATGGGGTGCTCCAAAATGTTGCTCTTGGGGCGTTTTGTCCTCTCTTAGCTACAGCTGCTCTCCAAAATGTCACTCTCACTTGCTCTAGCAGTGAGCTCCTTCCGTCTGAGCTTTTATAGGGCTCCAGGGAACTAATCAAGGCCCACACTGAATGGGCGGGGCCACACCTCCATGGAAATTATCCAATCAGAGTCATCACCCACAGTTGGGTGGGTCACATCTCCATGGAAACACTCAATCAAAGAATTACAGCCTAATCAACACTAATATATCTGCCTACACAAGACTGCATCAAAGATAATGGCATTTGGGGGGACATAATACATTCAAACTGGCACAGTTAGTTATGGAAACAAGGTAGAATTTGTCACCCAAAGCCCCTGAGCAGTCAGATCAGTTACTCCCAGAGCCTGGTTTTTGGGCCACCTGCATCAGAATCACTTGGGACACAGGCAGCCTCCTGAGTCCCACCCAAGACCTACCAAAATAGAGCCTCTTGGGCAAGGCCCAGGAAGCTGCCTTTCACCAAGCAAAACATGTAACTTTATTACATACCCAGGTTTGAGAATGGCTGGCTTCTGCCTGTGCCAGCTACATTCTGATCTTTATTCTGCCCTGGCCTGTTGTGAGATCTTAGGCAAGTTCAAGGCCTCCCTTGGATTTCTTTCTTGACTGATACACTGAGTTCCATAACATCTGCCCTTTCTTACTAGAGGATGGTTTGTTCATTCTTTCCCTAATGGTCACTGAGGAACTATTATGTTGAAGAAGCAAATAAGTTCCATGCATTACATCCAGTTCCTTAGGAATAACCGCTGGGGGCATTCTGTTGAGAAGGATTCTGAAGCTGCATATTGGCTGATTAAGGATGTCTGCTATGGCATTGAAGGGGAGGTGGCGGTACATCCAATCTCAACGCAGAGATAACTTAGATGAGCTAATACACCCATGGAGTAGTCTTTCCAGGCCACCTACAACTGTGCAGCACACCTCCCTCCCAAGTCACTCCCTAACACTTCTCCTCTTATTTCCTTCAGAGCCTTTAACACAATCAGTACCTCT